>OZ005656.1:4840281-5150281 GCA_963930645.1 Salticus scenicus
TGAATATAGTTTGAAAATATTCGATGAAAAAGTTGCTTGTTTCTCGTACAAGCTTGTATAGTATATGCATGTGGCGTTTTATTGAAAGTATTTTACTTTAACTTTAAAAAAAAGAAAAAGAAAAAAAAAATCCTTTAAATTGCAAATCTTTAAATGGCATGTCAAATACACGTTTAAGTTATACATATCTTTAGTTTTTCAATTGCCAATTGGAAAAAAAAAAGTCTGTAAGTTGCAAACATTTATAGCAAGTTGCAAATACTTATTTTTACTTTTATTTCACGTTTAAATTAAAATTTTACAATTTGAAAAAATAAATGTATTTTAATTTTTTTATTGAAGACAATGTGTTTGGAAATTAACACGTACAATGTTGTTTGGATGCTTATAAACAATACATGGAAAAAATATGGCACTCACAAATGTTACAGAAGAAAAAATCAATTTGAAAAACCGCATTGTTGAAATATTAAAAAAATGAGTGTGTAAGTTATGAAAATTTTGAAAACATTTCTGATGATGTACATCCTTCTTTTAATGAAATATCATAAATTTCCGATGAAAATGAGTATACTACCGAACTGCCTCTTAAAGATGTGAAACATCAAAATAATATATATATAGATGTATATATACATATCATGGGACTATAAGAAGTGGACTGTAAATTGCTAGCACAATGTGAAATCTGGAAATTTATGATGCAGTTTAAACAGCATCCAAACGAAGTTTAAATATGTAAAAAAAAATAAAAAATACGTGAATAATATTATTGAATGAAACAAATAAAAAATGTAACTAATCGTAGAGAGAAAAACAAACAAAACAAAATAAATAAATAAATAAATAAATAAAACGCATTTCTCTTGGAGAAGGGGGAGGGGTAGAATTACATCTTCTAATAAAGCATCTTTCAATACCACAGTGTATTCTCATACAAATAAATTTGGTTTTTGTGCATTTTTGCTATTTCAAAGACCTGTTTTGCTCCCCTCCTAATCTATGACAGTTATTTAAACTCATAAACAGTTTAAAAATTTAAACTCTTTATAATTTTCAATTAAAAATTTGTTTTAAAGTTTGAATAAATTAACAAAAGGTACACGGTTAACAAATTACAGTTATATATATATTTAATTTAAACCTATTTAAATTAATTTGGTACGTACAGTTAAAAAAGTTGTTTGGTATATTTTATCTGACCAGTGTAACAAAAAGTAAATTATTAAGTAAAAAAAAAAAAAAAAAGTGTAAATTCCCAATATTAATGTGTAATCTATACTGAAATTTGAGAGTTAAATTTAAGTTTGAAATAATTTTTATCAATTTAAACTTTGATCAAAATCCTTGGTTGTGAAATCAATATTCTTCAAAAACACAAAATAGCGCACTGATAAGGGATTTCCGTTTACCATTGTTTCATTTCCAAACAGTTTTGCACGTTCTTTTTAATTTATTATGCAATATAAATAAATGTGCGTACTATTTTACTTTAAGACATAATATTTAAAGCTCAATTAAAACTCAAGCTTTGTTTAAGTATTGCACTTTAAACTATAGGTTGTATAATTTGATAGTTAGGTTTACTAATACATATATAGGACAATTTGTAGTTCTGAAAGTGTATTTACTTAAAGTAACCTTTATTAAACTAGTTTAGTATGAAGAGTATGGAAAACGTGTTACCGCAATGAGTTTTTATCAGAAAAACAATTTTGCATCAGTGTTCATTGTGTTGCCAACGAGCGATAAATAGCCAAGAATAGGATTTTTTCAATATTTTTTTACGGACAATATATAGTGATTCTGTCGGAATTTTTTTTATAAACATGCATAACCTCATAAGGAGAGTATTCTGTAATCTTTTTCAAATTTTTTTTCTGTATGCGCCTATGGAGACCTTCCTTGTTAGTTATTTATCAGTAATAAGGATTATTAGAAATCAATTAGATTGCAGTTAATCTATATTAATAATAATAATAATAATAATAATAAATCCGATAGCGTGGTTTTTAACTTTATATATATATATATACATATATATATATTAATTCTTTAATTCATTTATAGTAATTAAAAAGAAAATAATGAAAAGAGATTTATTAAAATGGCATTTTAAATTGAAAACTAAATGACACCTCATGTATTTTCGAGAAGAATGAATTTAATAAAACAATAAAAAAAAAAAAAAAAAAAAAAAAGAAAAAAGTTCTGAAAAATAAAATCTCCGTGTGAAGGCTGCGAAACATACTTTATTCAAGTAAAATCCATTCAAGAATTTTGCAGAGTAAAATATTTTTCAGAAAAGTACAACATTCATTCTCTTGCAATTCTTTTTCCCGTCATACCTTTATGAAAATTAGAGAAAGAAGCACACAGTACAATAAAATTCGTCAGAAAAAATATCCTTTAAGCTATTTTGTCGTAAAAGCACCAAAATGTTTTAAAAAGAGAAATGGAAAGAAAATGTTAGTCTCTTCTACAGTTATCTGTTAAGAAAGGTGAAGTACATGTCGATGAAATCCAAATTAAGAAATGTCTCATAAAAAACTTTGCATGGATTTCAAAATGACTAAAGCACAAGTTAAATCCTGAATTGAAGTGGTCAAAATTTAATAGTTTTGCAGTTATAAAATTTATAATGAGAGAATTTCTTACCTTTTAATTATTCATTTTTTATCAATAATATTTTTATACATAATTATCTTCCAGTTTCAGAATTATATTATCTTTAAATCTTATATTATACCTGTATATATAAGTATAACACTTATAATTACAATTTAACGCTATTTTTTAATTTATTGCAATGAGTCAGAAAGAAATTATGTAAGGATAAATTACATATAGCGGATGTGATGCTAGTAAAAATCTCTGAACAAGACCTCTGGTTTTGCACTTATTCTTTTGTTATTCCATTATCATCTTGTCTGTTTATTGAAATTTAATTTGTTGCATTTCAAAGTTATTAGTTATTTCTAAAAATATTTACAGCTAGAAAATCTGTAAAAATAAAAATAAAATAAAAATGTTTTTATGTAAGGTACTTTTGTTAATATTAAAATTATTTACGATAAACGAAAATTGCGTAGCCAAATTTTGAGAAAACTGTTGGTATCCAGATTTTAAGAAAACGTTTTTCAAAACAAAAAAGAAATAAATTTTCACAAAATTAAATAAAAATTTCACAAAAATAATTTGTTTTTCACAAAAATGGGACCCAAAAACAAAAACCTGGATCAACCTCTGGTCGAAATTCTAACAGAAGATCACAAAATTACGTATGCAAATTAACTCTTGTAAAACAAATTTTCAGAAAAAATATAGTATTCTTCTTTTTCTTTCTACCTATTTATCTCCCACCTCTTTTTTTTTTCTGTGGTGTTACACCCCCCTAACACACACTAAATATCTAAGTAAAAAAAAAAAAAAAAAGTTTTAAATAAAATATTTTATTTCTTATTTATTTATTTTTTAATCGCAAAAGTAGAAACGTATGGTAAAAGAATATTTTTTTCATATTTTTCTGTAAAATATTTTTGAGAGAAATATTTAAAATTATTTGAAGTTCCAAAAAATGAATTAAACCAATGTAAAATTTTGAGGATACTTAATTATTTTAGCTGTTCAGTCATTAAAAGATATTATAAATCCATACTTCATAGTAATTTATGTTTATGTTGTTTAAAAAATATATAAATTTATATAAAAATATTTCTTTTAAATGGCATTTCAAGGATTGTAATATTATATAAAAAATACACGCATGAAGATATTTATATAGTTTTTGTTAAATTATTACTTTTTAAAAGTAACTGTGTATATATGTATATTTAAAACAACAGACATGTTCATAATAGTATATAAATTCCACTTTCTATTATTTTTTTTTTTTATTTTAAACTAAATATATATATATATAAAAAAATGGTTACTACTTTCTTTTTTATTTTGTAAAGTTTTAGGAATTACCGTATTTAGAACCTAAGTCTCACGAACGTATTTAAAAAAAATAATAATAAAATAAAATAATTCTTCCATCAGTTTTAAAATTTCAAAATATCAGAAAAACTATAGTTTTTGCAGTTTTATAATAAAAAGAACATTCGCCTTTTTTCAAGTTTAATTAAGAAATTATAATAAAACTTAATAACTTTCAATTTTTAAAAAATAACATTTAAGTCAGTAAAGCATTTTTTTTCTTAAAGTAAAAATACGATTAAGAAAAAATCTACTTAGGTAGTAATTTAGTATTTCGAAGAGCTTTCTGCTCTTTTTCTCTTTTTCTTTTCTATCTTTTTCTTTTCTTCTTTTTGTTTTTGCGTTCTTATGATGTCTGAAATCGATGGCTTTCATTTCAAGTAAGCCAGAGTAATTTAAAAATTGATTAATTCATTTTTAATAAGAAAATAATTCTTCTTTCCTCCAAAAGAACTTGTAAAGATTTGATAAGTTGTCATATTTTACAATTATTTATAATTATTTCATTTTTTAGGTTGATTTCTATGAAATTGGCATTCAACGAGAAAAATTTAAATTTTTAATATGTAGGTATATGTATTCTGTTAAATTAAAAAATTACTATTTTCTGTATACCTAGCTCTCTATGTGTGAATGAAATATACATTTCATATGAAAATGAATTATCGGGTGGATAATAAAAATTGTTTGTATTAGTAAAGACTATTATAAAATATAGTAAAATTAAATAACACAATATATATATATATATATATATATATATATTGATAGTTTAACTTCCACAGAAAAAAAGGAAAATGCATAAGATAAAAAAAAAGATGTCTTCGATTTCGATTTAATGAAAGGAAAACATACTTTTTTTTTTTTTTCCCAGATCTCAAATTCTTGGAGGTCGTGGAAAATAATATTGAAATAAATATAACGAAATAAATATGTCAAAATAAATATCGAAAGTAAATAAATATCCTGATGAGATTCCTGACTTAATGACTTTTCCCTCTTGTTACATTAAATTCGTCTTTTCCATCTAAAATATATATTATTAGTACTTGATCTTATTATAAATTTTAGCTTATCATTCGTTTATAAAAGAAACACAGAGAAATTGAAAATAACCAACCATATACCTGATATTAATGGTAACGTATATGAATAATAAATAATAACACTTTTCTATTTACTCTCTGTCAGCATTCATGTCAAACGTGGAACAAATAAGAAACCAGGGCGGAAATATTTGTTCGAATTCTACAGAAAAAAGAGAAATCCCTTGAAGGGAAAACAAAAATGATGCCGTCAGAAGCCTTTAATTTTACTCATTTGCAGAACATTACATCTGCTACTGAAAATTATGCGAAGATATACCAATAGCTCCAGTTAGATTCCTGGCATAAACATTTTTCTCCTACAATAAACTTGTTACAATAAATTCATCTTTTCCATTAAAAATATACATAGTTTCCATTTGGTAGTATTCATAATTCTAGTTTATCACTCATTAAAAAAAAAAAAAAAAGAGAGAGAGAGAGAGGGGGAGAAAATGAAAACCACTATAACTATATAGCTGATACGAATGAAAAAGAAAAACACACATTAATAGTAAATAATAACACGTTTTTATTTACTTACTGTCAGCATACATGTCAAACGGGGAATGAATGAGAAACCATGCCAAAAACATTTGTATGAATTCTGCAGAGAAAAGAGAAAATACAAAAGACAAAAAGAAAAGTTGCTGTCGAAAGCCTCCGGTTTTGATTCAATAAAAGAAAAACATATCTAGTTTTTTTTTTTTTTCGGCGCAAACACTTGGTGGTCATGGAAAGTAATATCGAAATATGTAGATGTCGGACACAGTTGAATAACGGAAAAGCAGCTTTCCTGTCTTTTTTCTTAAGCCATAGAAATGTTGAAAAAGGAAAATCTTCCTCGACCATTGTAAAGACTGAGGGAATCTCCTTTCTTTGATAGATCCGTTCCGGAACGTGGGCGTAAAAAGAAAGTGATTGATTTTATACTCCTGGGAAAGGATTTTTTTGAATCAGTTTTTTATAATATATATATATATATATATCATGAACGTGAGAGAAATATCAAGTTTTAAAAAATATGCAGCAGGAGTGAAATATGGAAAAATATTATTTTAGAAAGAAATATATTTTGTTTGTGAAAATATATAAACTTACTTATAAAAGATTGCGAAAGCTATTTATTAAATAAAATGATTTGTTGATTTGTTAGCTTTTGGGCTGTGAAATCTTTTATAATAATGAGGTTTTACTAGTGTACAAACTAACGATATGTGAAAATCTAAAGAAATATAGTACTATCGAACTAAGCGGTAAATCACTTGGAATTATTGGTTGTTTAGGTTAGTTTTAAAATGTCCTATTTTCCTCCTCCCTAGAAAGAAATATTTAGAACATTCAGGGAAATATAAAAGAAATTGCTTCACATAAACTTCACTGATATCTTTGTCAAATACTTACCAAACATGCTTTTTACTTTATTATTATTATTTAAACGATTGACTAATTGAACGACTGGGTTTTCCGTCGCAATAGAGCAGTATAAGGGACAACTGGCCATGGTTTGGGATTCTCCCTATGGGTGCAGGAGACATGCCATCACAGTTTTGATCCTCCGCGGAGAGAATGGCTTCCCGCTTTGGTAACCTCTCACAGGAATTATTTGACAGAACATACATTTGATGGAACATGAAGACACTGAAGCCACGATGGATTTTGCGGGCACCAGCCACCACTAATGCACACGATTGTCTTCGGCCGGCTCGAATATGGAACCCACAATTCGATTGCAAACTGGATGCTCTGCCAACCAGGCTACCGCTCTCTCCCCCCCCCCCCCACCCCCCCTCTCTCTCCTTTTTAAAAATCTTAATTGTCAAAACACAGCTCACTAATCTTCGCGAAAATAGATAAGATATAACATTTCCTTTAGACATCAAGTTCTAAGAAGAACATTCATTTCTTTAGATATTCGTGAAAACGTGTAAACTCGAAGGCGTCCAAACATTTGCTTCTAAGCAATATAGTTATAACTGTTGATGTCGTCCAGCGGGATATAAAAAGACAATCCACTGTATAAAATAGTCAATTTTATTATGGAGCCTATACGCGATTTATACGTAATCTAAATGTATTAGAGCATATGTAACATACACTTAATTTGTTGTTGCTCGGCAAAAGCTTTTTATGAACCTTCAAGAGCTGGAGACACATCTTTTTGAGGAGTGGGGAAGTTCTTCTTGCACCATTCTGGATCGCCTTTTAAAATTTATGCCAAGAAGATTTTGGATAATTATAGCAGACGGAGAGCAATACATACTTAATTGACATTTTCTTTCTTTTATTATTGCCGCACACTTGCATATATATGTCGCACAATTCGCTTTAGTTGAAATGACACAGGCCGAGTTATCTATCCGTAATTTATTCTTCTAACAGACACATCAGTACATACCTTCTTTTTTTAAAAAAGCTCCAGGAAAAATATTAAGTCTTTTCGCCGTTATTCTATTCCTCAAAAATTCTAATAAACAATAAATACCAAACCGAAACGAAACCGTTTTTCTATAATCTCCTTTCTCTTATTATTCTTTTTCCTGCACGTGCACGTGGTTTTTATATTCTAAATTCAATATTATATTAATTTTAATAAACCATAGTATATGATTTTAATTTTTATTGTATATATTTTTTTCTCATGCTTTTAATATCTTCTTTTTATTTACTCTTTATAATAATTCTAATTTAGATGTTCAGCTATTTTGGCTAAGAAACCCAAGTAGCACGAGAACGTTCTGTGAACGTCTAATAACGGTTACAGTCGTTCAAACACCGTGTTTCGTGTCAAGAGAACGTTTGATTAGACGTTCAAAAATAGTATTACTTAGAACGTTCTGAAAAGGCTTGCTTTGTACCATCTATAAAACGTACAATTCTAGTTCTATGAAAAACGTTCAAGTGTATCACCGTCGTCACACGTTCTGTAACAGTGTGATTATAACAAATGTGACAAAATGCTTTTTTTTTTTCAGTTTTGTTTCCTTATTTTCAGTTTCAGATTTTGGTGGCATGCCAGTATAGAATAATTATTGAAATGTAATAGAGATGATTTTTAGGGAAAAAATTACAAAATTTTAAACTTTAATTACATGTTATAACCATCATAATTATTTATAATTTTATTTAAGTTTTATATTGTTGAATTCTGTCAAACACATTAATCCAGATTAATTTTGCAGATATTCATTATTATTTGCTTCTTAAAATGTTAATAAATTAAGTTATGGAAAAGTAATTTATTTTATTTATTTATTTTGTATATACCAAGAAAAATGTGTTGGATAATTGGGAATTTTTTATCTCCGGTTTTTTATAGGTTTATACACTCTTGAGATGTCCAGAACACAATTCGACCATTCTTTGAAAATGCCAGTCTGTCTATCTTTTTGTGTGTGTGTTATCAAAGTTTTGTGGACTCTGATTCTCACAAACCAATGGACGGAATTTAACCAAAATTTATGTTAGACGTTAAACTAATTTGCTAAATATCAGGAATATTTAATTAGGTATTGACCTAAATATCAGCTTTGGTGCTCATTAGCCTTTGGAGTGTATCACCAGATAGGGGTCGCTTCTATGCTGTAAATTCCCCCTTTTATGGGGAGATTATATCTCAGCTTCTACAGTGCACAAATGCACCAAACTTAATATGTGAAACAGATATTATATAAAACTACGCTGATTTAATACATGTGCGTATATTGATCAACTGGGGGCGCTGCTCTCCTGCAATTTAATCCCGTTAACGTAATGGTAATAATTCAGTTTTTGTAATATAAATAATTATAAATACACTAAACTTGGTATGTGAAATTAATATCATATAAAACTTTACTGAATCAGTTTGCGTGCTTATCTGACAAGTGGAGGCATTGGTATGCTGCAATTTAATTCCATTCAAGGGAACGCAATAGCTCATGTTCTATGATTTATAAATGCTCTAAAATTGGTACGTGAAATAGATATTACGTAAATTTTACTGATTGACTTGAGTGCATATCAAATGACAGGTGACACTGCTACGTTTCGTTTCAGCTTAAGGGAAGGCTATACCTCACCTTCTATAATACGAATATTTATCGAAACTTGTATATGAGATATATATATAATGTCAAAATGTGCTGCTTCAATTTCGGTATATATCCACCGACGGATGGTACTGCTATTACTTTCTGCGATTTTCCAGATATCTGTATTTCAGCATCTTTTGGTGAAGAATGTAAATTTCATATATAAAAATATTAATTATAAGAACCTGCGTTGATTAATTTTATATGATTAAATTAATAAATTTTAAAATTTTATGGATGCTGTATCTCACGAACTAATAAACGTAATTTATTCAAACTTGGCTTACTTGGACTGTGACCTAAACTGGTGGCGATTATATTTGTTAATAAATCGTTCAATAGGTGGCGCTGTCATATCATTATTTTCAGAATTTTTAATATGGCAGAATAGGGCAAAATTTCGTATAAATGTACATAAGTGAGCATTGTTTTTAACTTTTCCATGGAAAATTAAATATGTATATATATATATATATATAAATTTATATTAGTAATATTTAATTTTAAAAAAGTATGGGCGATTTGTACAGCACATTGCTTTCGCTATTGTTTTAAAATTTTCAATATTCTTGTGAGAAAGGTCGTCTATGCTTTTAAAACGAAAGGGTGAACCCTAAATCTGTGATAATTGAAAACAAAGTTATGGATTTTTTACATTTTCCATTATGTAAAATACATTTCTTAAGATATATATTTTGAATACTATAAAATTTATTTTTTGGATATTTAGCGTTATACTTATTTGAGATGAAAATCTTATACCTTTGCCATGGAAAATAATTTTGATAGATTATTTTAGCAAATAATATTTACGGCATCCACCTGTGCAGGAAAATATAGAAGAAAGTTTTATGAATGCTTCAATATACCAATTTTTAAAAAGTTTAAGTTTTAAATAGTATGAAAATTCTGTATTAAAAACGGGTGTTATTGAATAAATCGTGTTTTGCTTAATGAACAGAAATTTTTCCCACCAGTAAACGGCCATCTGCAGTTCCGTTACACCGGAAGTTCGTATTCGTATGCAATCCAAAGTCCACAGCATCTGCCTTCTGCCTGCTTACTCAGTGTATTTTGATTTTGTATTCATTTCTTAAGTTATTCGCATTTGGATACGAGCTCCTACAGATAAGTTTTTCTCTTTTGTAAAATTTTGCATATGCATTGAAGTCTTAAAAATTTAGTTTATTAAAATGAAACTCATATATGTTATATCGAATTCCCCATCTGATTAAAATTTTAATTTACAAGAAACCAAATTATTATTAGTACCAAATTAATATGTGCAATAGTGAGACTAAGATCATTCAAAGAAAGGTTTCAAAATAAAATTCATTGTTGAAGAGCCAGTTTCATATTTTCGCAGGCAGTACAGTTATAGTATAGGATTTTCATGATTCCTTTTAAATTTTTGTCGCGATGTTGGTAATGACTTTTTATTTATTTTGGTATAATATTTTGTTAAAAATAATAATAATAATAATAATTCTTATTTTGATTATATTTTTATGTTTATGATTTTTAGTCAATTTATGACAATTATTCATATTCAGTATAATCTTTAAAGTATTTCTATGCTTAAAATGATGCTTATAAAGATTGAAGAAGCAATTTTTAAAAATACAGTTTTCCATAAAATAATGTAAGCAGTCAAATTTCGTAATTTTTTCTTACTAGTTCATTGAGTTGAGTCCGCATGCTTAAATATTGTTCATTTCTAAATATTATTTTTTATGCTTGCGTATTTCAATAATTGCACTACTATATCGTTTCTGCAAAAATTAATTGCAACTGATCCACGTTAATAGTTACTAAGGTGAATCTTAATATTGCTGAATATTTTAAATTTTGAAGTTTATTTATTTTATTTTTATTTATTTATTTGTTTACAGAATAAACTTTTAGTTAATTATTTATTTTTCAAAATGTTTCACCACATTTTATACTGTTATATTTCACTGCATGTGTATGTAAAATTTATAAACTCAAAATCAATAATTTAAATAAATTTCGCATACGCATGATTTGAAATATGACAATATTAAGTAAATTTCACGTAATCTATTTAAATAAAAAAACAAAATAATAATAATAATTTTTATTTTTTATATTTTTAAACGTATTTAAAATACACCGCTGTTCAAAATTAAAGAAACAAACCTGCTTTCCCATTTTCTTCTTTTATGCATAACTTTTAAACAAATAAACACATGGACATAAAATTTGGATGTCATGTTCGTTATCATATCATTAATCGAATTTTACATAACTTTAGAATAAGTAATAATTTTAAACTAATAATTATTCATTTTTCTCTAAAGTAAGCTTTGGAAAAAATTAAAAATTTCAACAATTTTATCAAAGAAAACTTAATGAAAAATTGTGTTAATGATGCATTATAGATAAGCAAAGACGCACATTCCTCAAATGCTAAACAAAATCCTCGTTTTACTTTCTATGTTCACTTTTCTTTTACTTTAATAACGGAATTTTTGAAAATAATAATAATAATAATAATAATAATTGCTAATTTGTATAAACTGTTATGATCACCAGAATAATAAAAACGTCGATAAATAATTTAATAATGAACGCCTTATACGATTTTCATATTTCTATGTAAAATTAAAAAAAAAAAATATATATATATTCACACGCGATAAAATGAAGAAAAAAGAAGAAAAGAAAAATTGACGACATGAAGAAATATACGGTTTTAATCTAACGCATTTCTAAAATTGCTGAAATTTTTCATTTTTTCAATGTTTACTTTTGAGAAAAATTTACTGATATTTAGTTTAACAATTATTACTTATGCTAAAGTTATATAAAATTCGATTTATGGTATTTTAAAAAACCTACTATCCAAATTTTATACTTATATGTTTATTTGTTTAAGAATTATGTGGAAAAAAAATAGAAAACTAGAAAACAGTTTATTGTTTAAATTTTGTACACTTGTGTACTTCTTTTAACTAATTTTTATTTTTTGTTTTTCATTGATTGTGCATTATTATAGTTTAAAAATAGAATACGTAACATATCTGGGCATTAATTTGAGATTTCATTGATAATTTAAAAATTAATAAAATACTTTTGTGTTTGAATGCTAAAAGTTTGCAGTAAGTTCCAAAATTTAGACATAAATATTTTTAAATTTTTTGCTTAAGGGCCGTCTTCACTCACCGCCGCTGGAAGCCGAACTAATGTTATTCAATGGGAATTTTTTCTTTGCAAATAACTTATTAAGTAATACATATTTTTAAATTCTGTTTTCACATTATGAAAATTCCCAGCTGTTCAATGGACGGACCATTTTAAAAAATATATTTTTTTAATTTTTTATATTTTACTTCGAAGCTGCAAAATACGAATTTTCAATATGTGAATTTTTTTCATTTTGCAATTTCAAAATAAAATATTAAAAATTAAAAAAAAATATTTTTTCAAAAAAGGTCCGTCAATTTAACAGTTGGAAATTTTCTGAATGTGAAAACAGAATTTAAAATTATGTATTAGTTAATAAGTTATTTGTAAAGAAAATTTTCCCATAGAATAACATTGGCTCGGGCTACCGGCGACGGTAAGTGAAGAAGGCCGTTAACTTATTAAAATTAATTTCCAAATATGGTTATATTCCATTGTTAAATTATAATGATGCAAAATCTAGGAGGGAATAATAATTAATTTGCAGGGGGCATATTATCTTAAAATTTTTCAAAATATTCCAGAACTTGAATTTATTTTTTTATTTGTTTTTGAATTCAAATATTTATCTAGAATATTCAAAATACTTGATCTTTTGTTATACCATATTTCAATGCATTTATGTAAAATTTTATTATACTAAGACAATTATATATGAAAAAAAAATATAATAAAAAGATAAAAGAAAAACTACGCAAAAAGAAAAAAAGAAAAGAAAAGATAAAAAAGAAAGGAAAAAAAAAAGAAAAGAAAAAAATAAGTAAATAACAGACACTATAAAATTCAAGAACTCGAAGCAATTGTTCCGGGTCGAGAAAAGACACAACCCTTCATCAACCGAACAAAGTAGGCACGAGTGCTGCAAAAAATCTGCAACGTAGCTCTTGTATTTGCAGCACTCGTGCCTAGTATGTTCGTCTGACGAAGGTTCGTGTCTTCTTTCGACCCAAAACAATTGTTGCGAGTTCTTCCATTTTATTATACATAAAATACATTTTTAGCACGTTCAAAGAACGTTCAAAAATTGTTTACATAACGTTGTGAGAACGTGTGTATAGAACGTTTTCAGAACGTTTCTACACTATTTTAGAACGTTTACAGTACGTTTTCTAGAACGTTCTGAAAATGTGTATAACGTTTTGAAAACGTTCTAAAAACGTTTAGAACGTTCTGAGACCGTATACATAGAACGTTCTCTGGACGCTTCTGTAACACCGATGGTGATAGCTACACGTTCATTGAACGTTCCCTGAACCGTACTATTGTACGTCTTCAAGATGGACAAATAGACGTCTATAACACGTTCAAAGGGAACGTTCTTAGAACGTGTCTGCAGAACTATTTTTGAACGTTCAGAGAACGTTTCGGTGCTGCTTGGGAAGTATCCCGCGGACTCTCTTGGCTATGAATTTGCTTCACAGACGTGACAATTATTATTTTTGTAACACCTTCAAACAGTAGAGTATTTAAGATCTCAAAAAATGTTTGCGATAGATTTTCAATAAGTTAATAAAATAATTTCGTACGAAATAAATAAAGTCGAATGAAATAATTTCATGATCTTTCATTTTCTAGTGGTTTAGGTTTTCTCTCTTGCTAAGTATTTGCAGCATTTGAAGCATTTGCAATAATCCCGAAATAGAGTCTTTTCAAGCAACAGAACTACGTAGACATAAGGAATAAAAAATTTTAAAGTAAAGCTAACTGAAATATATGTATAGCTTGAAAAAGAAAAAGAGATATCTTCTAATTCTCCAGAGTAATGAATAGTGTATGTTCCAATTATATATTATATATATTATATATTATATATATTATATATATATATATATTATATATATTATATATTAATCTTCTTATTAAGTGTCTGGCTTAGTGTTGAACAGAATAAACACTGCGTTTTAAAATGAATTATTGTCAATTCTTAAAAAAAAAAAAAAAAAAAAAAAAAAAAAAAAAAAAAAACTATACAAATATACAAATATACTTAATGATTATAATAATTAAAATTTAAGATGAAGAAATTGCCCTAGTTGTCAGCAATATTTTAAGTATTGTAATGAGAAGTGTTTTAACTACAAAGTACAAAATGTATTTAAAAAGAAGTGGCAATAAATCAATAACTCGAAATTTAAATATTTATTAACTTATTTACATTTATTTTAAAGCCCTAAAATCTCCCTTCAAAATAATCTATGTCAGCTTGTACATCTTCATGTCTCTTTTTACTAGATCAGAAAAACAAAAGCTTAATTTTTCGATGTTGATGTAAGATAATTTGGTAGCAGCAGTCACCTTAATTTCTTCAAAGTTTTCAAATTTCATTCCTTTCAACTCCCTTTTTTATCTTGATAAATAATGCAAAATACGCAGGTGACGATATCGGGTGAATGTGGAAGATGAGACATGATTGCTATCCCTTACTTTTAAAAATTTGTTAACTGTTTATGGCCTGGCGTTGTCGAGGTGTAAAAAACAAATTGTTTTGAGAACTAAACATTGTCTTTTCCAGCGCATTTTGTCAAACAAAACCGAAAAGAAACCCTTTGTTCTTTATGATTTCCTGGAATAAAATCGGTCATCTTGCTTTTTGTTAATCTGAGAAAGCACAGAAAAATTTATATTAAAAACATAAATACAAGTTTCGGTTAATGTTTAATAAATATGATGACAATAACATTTTTTAAAAATATGTGTTTTTTAATTTGCGCCTCAGAGACATTGTTAATATTGTTTAGACAAAACTTGCATATTTCATATAAAACTATAAATGGTGTTAATTTAGTTTCATAAATATTTATTTTGCGTTGTGAAATGAAAATAGAATATTTACGGCCGTTAATAAAATGTATTTTACATTCATTTCAGTTTGCTTTATTTTTAATTTTTCTGAAATGGTTTTATTTCTAAATAAAGTAGATTTGAAAGAGTTCAAAAATCGGTAACAAAAAAATACCATCTTAACAAAACATAAAATAA
Organism: Salticus scenicus; assembly: GCA_963930645.1. Taxonomy (NCBI): domain Eukaryota; kingdom Metazoa; phylum Arthropoda; class Arachnida; order Araneae; family Salticidae; genus Salticus; species Salticus scenicus. The sequence goes on from OZ005656.1 coordinate 4,855,607, forward strand.
TTAGAAATCAAATTTCGTCTATTTATGGCATTCATTTAGGACGATTATTCAGCAGATGCAACATTATTTCTGATAAAAAAAAAAAAAAAAAAAAAAAAAAAAACAATACATATATATATATATATATATAAATATACACATATATATACACCTTTTTAAAGCTCTGTCAGCAAAAGGTTGACATAAAACTAATTTAAATTGCAAATTAAATGTTAAAACACTACATCAGTTGCCACTAAACGTTGCATAAAAGCGAATTCTTAATAATAATAATAACAATAATAATAAAGTGACATTGATTCCAATTAAAACACTCCGCGAAATGTCCTCTCACGCCATATCATCATAATCAAATTAACTTCTCGCTTGAATGACATCGCTTTAATTTCATCTAACGGTATACTCGAAACCTTTTTGAAGGCGATCCAGTTGACAAAACCTGTTCTACTTAACTTACAACCGCCTCATCACTACACACACAGCGTTTTATAAAAGAGATGTCCTTCTTTTATCTTGCTTTGGTGTCGCATCGTCATTAATTTCGCATCATAAGACATCATAAAATATTCTAAAAACGGGGATTCGCAATTATAATCCATCGCTCATTTTGACCCACATTTTTCGAGTTGAGCTGAGCTGGAGGCAGTACAACTTTATGAAGAATTGAGGTTATTCTTAGAAAAGAGTAATCATGTCTCATGATGGGTGAATGAGAATGTGGAAGCCATATTTTTAAACGGGCGATTAAACAAATGATAGAGTTTAGGGTTATGATTTATTTTTCGAGTTTCAATTCTTTTTTTTTTTTTTTTAATGTAGATATAACCAGATTATACACATTATATTTTTCTTTTTATAAATTATTTCACAGAGTAAAGAATAAATCATTTTAAGCCTAATTTATTCAAAAGATTTAGTTTAATTGATGATTTATTTTAAAACATAAATATTATTCTGAGTGTAATAAAAACTAATGATGTAATTGAGTACTTCTCAAGAAAATCTATGGGAAAATTATGCATAATCCCAAGTGCTTTAATATTTGTACATGCATTATAAAGTATTTTTAAGTTATATAGATAAATATTATCATATTAAAATTATAGCAATCACACATGCACTTGTGTTTCTGCACGCAAACACACATTTTATACATGTTAGTAAATTTAAATTTTGTGCATATAATTCGAATAATAATAATAATTGGTTTCACCCAGTGGTCAAATCTCGATCACTTTTTTGGAAGGCAAAGTAATGCAAAGTAATTGTCTTCTCGTAAACGGAATTAATTTGCAACACAGCTGCGCCAATTGTTTGTCGATATGCACTCAAAGTGAATTAGCAGAGTTTTACTTAATATATTTCTCTAAGTTTGATACAGTGTAGAGAACGTGGAAGTTCTCCCTGTTCGGTGATATAGCCCAAAAGCTAACCGGCTAACCAATTCAAACGAAGGTCCAACTAAATATCAAGTTCAGTTAAATTAAGTTCATTAGTTCATAAAATACAGTGTTCGACCTCAATTAGACAGATATTTTCTAGAAATGGTCGAATTGAGTTTAGGAAATCTCAATACGTGTAACTTCCTCAAAAACCTAAATCTAAAATTTTTCTGACTCTTATACTTTCATCTTGTACCTGTCCCTCAATTCATGGGACAAACTTTAAAGTTAGGTAAAATACATATAAAGAAGCGTGTTTTGTATAGCAAAAGGGGGCCGGAAATTAAAATCTTCTGCGGGCCCTGACCCCACCCTTCCTCCGTTCCAGTTTCCTTTTCTTGTATATTTTTCATTTAGTTTTTGACTGGTGTTAATAGTTTATTTATTTATTTATTTTTAGACTTGAGATTGTGTAATTTTTTTCTCTTTTCATGCGATTTTGTATGAATTTTTGACCATCCTCAAGTTTTTTTTTTTCCCTTTTTAAAGTATGGTGCATTTCTATTTTTTCCGTCTACGCTTTTCATTTGCGACCCCATATTGCAATATAAAAAATCTTTCTTTATGTGTGTTTTACCTAAAAGTTTGGCTCATGAATTTAGGGACACACTGTATATGCAGAGGATAGAATAATAAATCCACTTTTTAAAAAATAAGTAGTCAATTTCAGTTAATTCAAATGCAAGGAAATCTCAAAACGTGTAAATTCATCGAAAACCCGAAATCAAAATTTTTTCCGCATCTTCTACTTTCTTCTTTACATGAAAAATCTAGTAATACATCCACTTTTTTAAAAATAAATAGTCAACTTCAGTTAATTGAAATGCAAGGAAATCTCAACACGTGCAAATACATCGAAAATCGGAAATCAAAAGTTTTTCCAAATCTTGTATTTTCTTCTTATATATGCAGAAGATATAGTAATAAATCCATTTAAAAAAAAATATGTATTCAATTTCAGTTAATTGGAATGCATTATGTTTTAGTTTAAAAATAGTCTTTAAAAAAGACATATGTAAAAACTAAACCACAAAAAAAAAAAAAAAAAAAAAAAGAAAGAAAGAAATTAGATCTTAAATAAATTAGAAAGATAAAAAAAAAAGAACTTTCATAAATCAAATCTTTTTTCTTAATTTACGTATATTTTTAACAGTAAAAACTTTTGATCTATCATTCATTCACTCAGATTTATACCATCTAATGGCTGTTTTCTCTTAGAATAAAAAAAATCTGTAGTCGAGAGTACAGTGATGCTACATTATACAAATTAATGTGTCTATGGTTTTATTTGAGTTCTCAGAAATAGAAGATTTAACAGCCTTCTAATTTAGGTATTTTTAAATACAGAAGAATACGTGTATAAAATTGAAAAACGCATAAAAAATAAAAGTATTTTTAAATACCTTCTTGATATCGTAAGAAAATAATTTTTGTATTCTGCACATCAGGCTAATCATACCTTTCGAATGATTCTATTTTCAACCATCTACTCCCATAATTAATATGCTAAAAGTGTATCACAAATTTCATGCTTCCCTATTAATATATAGATAATAATAATTTTTTTAACAATTATTTTAATAATGGGTAATGTGGAAGCTGTATTTTTTAACGAACGATTAAATAAATGGGACAATTTCAGATTATAACTCCTTTTTCGGCATTTCTTCCATAAATCATATATATAAATCGGGAAGAAATATTTTTGAATAAAAATGATAAATTATTTCACCGAGAAAATAATAAACTATTTTAATCTTAATTTATTTAAAAGATTTTGTTTGCGTAAAAATAAAATAAAATAAAACATAAGTATTATTCTATGAGTAATAAAACCCAATGATGTAACGGAATACAGTTCTTTCAGAATTTATGGAGCAATTATAGGTTGTATCATCCAAATATCATCTAAATTTTAATTTATTATCAATACCTTATTTAAATTTGTAAATAAATATTATCATTTTAATATATTTGCATTCACACACACATACACATCTGTCAGTCCATGACGCACATATTACATATACCTACATATCTGCCAAGTATTCCGGTTCTTGGATGCCAATTAAAAAAAATAGTCTGACTTAATTGAATAAATTAAAACGTTAAATAAATGAGAAAGCTCTATTAAAAAAAAAAAAAAAAAAAAAAAAAAACTAGTATTAAAAAACTGGAAGATTTGCCAACACTGCGTATGCAATATTCGTAATATGTGTGCATGCTTTTGGCCTAACGATTAGAATTTAAAATTTGTTAACATCAGTTTTAATTTACATTGTGAATAATACAATTTCGCATTTTTAACCGGACGATTAAAGAAGAAATTCAGTTTAATACTACAACTGATTATTTATTTATTAATTTTTAATAAAAAAATTTACATGGAAAATGGAGATGAAATGATTTTACCCAAGAAAAAATTATACATTCGAAATTAATTATAATTTAAGAAACAATTTCAGTTAAAAGGGAACTTTATTTTAATATTTAAATGTTACTTAGTACATGTTTTTTTCTCTTTTAGTGAAGACTGGAGATGTTTTCCAAAAGTATTTATTGAGAATAACAAAAAATATAAATACTGTTTAAGGTAATTAAGTTTAATCAAACGAAAAAATTATTGTATGTTAGTATTACTTTTGTCAAATATAATTATCATAATAGATTGTATTTATAATCACTTTTTTGACTTTACATGTAATTTTAATAATAACAAGAAATCTGGTAAAATCAAAAAGTATAATTGTAATAATATTTTTATTTATTTACTTATTTATTTATTTTAATTAATGCATTTGTAATTTGTCATGACTTTTCCTAGTGTCAAACTATATTGCTGGGCGAAGGAATATGTATTTGAAATATTTTTATTTGATAAGACAAAAGTAAAATAGTTTATAACAAATTAAATTTATCTAAAAATGAAAGAAAAGTTTGAATCGAAACATTTATTTATATGATAAAAGATTTTTTTAATAAAGAAAAATATCTTCAATTACAGGCATTTTAATAAAGTTAGCGTCTATTAAAATAGTTCTAAAACAAAATTGAACTACAATTTAGAGAATCCAATGACAGATCGAATGCTAATTAAATTACAAACATTATCGATACGTCCTCATTGTCTCATATTCAGTTCTGTGTTTTTATAATATATTTGTACTTTCATATGATATTTATTATACAGGATGGGCCAAACTTTCCTGATGCTTTTAAACTTTGATGATATAAAATCAAGTTGAGTGGTGTATGGTTCTCACTAAAATATTTCTTAAGGTGAAAAGTTTGGTTTAAGTAAATGAAAAAATTAGTTCCAAATTTTGTTCAAAGATAATGATGTAGCTTGTGTTTCGTTTATACAGCGTTTCATGTAGTTTGCTATTGCTACCTCAAACCCCAGACTTAACCCCTCTTAATTTCTTCTTGTGAGATTATGTTAAGAACTAGATGACATGGAAAAACACATGTATAGAATATAAAGTATCGAAAACGCAAATGAAGCATATAATCCTGTCTTTTCCAGAATGAAAGCTAGCAAATAGTGGATCGAATTGGATCGAATTAGCTTTCTGTTTGGATGCAATTTGAACTATAAAGGAAGTACATTTTGAAATATTGATTATTTCACATAATACATGTTTTTTTTTTTTTTTTTTTTTTTTTAATTTCTTGTATTGCGTTTTGGATGCTTTTTCTTGCTGTTTTTAATCTATGAGCATCTATGAGAAAAATACGAAATTAATTTTTTTATATATTTTTTAAACAAAACATTCCATCGTATGATGCATTGTAGTACAATCCCGCGCACTTGTACGTCAATTATTTACCTTTATATTAAAGTTTGAAATGTGTCAGAGACTTTTGAACCACCCTGTATCACATTAATATTTGTCTACTAGACACCTAAGTTCTAAAACTGGAAATGATGAAATGAAGCGAGAGTTCGCGGAATTCAGACAAGCATTTTATACTTTTAATAACAGAGAAATTTAGAGCAAGAACATGATTCGCTTATTGAAAGAGTCGCATGCAAACGCAAAAAATATTTTAATTAATACAGTGTAGATGAAAAATTATGTTAATGATTACATATTATCAGCGCTAAAATATAGGTCATTGCAGTAATGTAAATGCTTACGTAAACTCATAAATACCAGAAACTCACAGATTTCTTTCAGATAAAATTAATGACTTTAAAGCAAATAAAACTAACACAGTAAATGTATACAAGGATTTCCTCGTTATTAATATTAATATTATTGTTATTATTTTCTTTGATATTTTTCATAAATAGATTTTTAATTCTAGGATTAAAAATGTTATCGGAGAAAATACATACATTTGATAATTATTCAATATTACGATTTTATTTTTCTTAAAAAAAAAAAAAAATCTAAAATTCAGAGCTCATCTGCAATTACAAACTGCAATCTAAATATAATTAATTTTCATCATATGTAACTTTAATGATTAAAAAATTTAACTAATCTAAATAAAAAGGAATTTTGAAAATATTATTGCGCTACAAAATTCTTTTAGACACAGAATATCTGTTATTATTATTATTTTTTTTTCTGAATTAGATTAATTTTCTGAATGTGTACTTTGAAAGTAAAATTACACTTTCAAAAATTACCCCATTTATAAATTTAATTATGTACATAAAGAACTATTCACCTTAAGTAAATATAAATTGATATTTTTATCATTTATAAGTGAATGTATATTATTTGAAAATATTTAAAAAATAAATAAATAAAAAGACTAAATGAACTAACTGAAAATAAATTATTCAGTTTGATTTACTATTGGTTTATTTGATTTATATTTCATAACACTTGTTTAAAGTTTGATAAATGTATCAGAATGTTTCCTTTCAATTTCAATTAATTTCACAGATTTTAAACTTCGTTAGCAGTTTTCTGTGTCCAGCAGTTCTTTATTATTTTTCATTTGTGATTACATTTTAGGAAATTCGATGGAGTCGGGTGGGATTGTATAAGACAGTTGAAATATTTGAAATATCCAAAAATTTTTCCTTGTAAAAAATTTTACGTTAACGTTATTTTAAATATTATTATTATTATTATTATTTTGAAATCGCCTTAAAATTATTGTAATAGTTTATTTTTATTAATTTCAACTCTAAACTAATATTTTAACTGTGATTATCATCATATACATAAACTATAAGTTTCTACCACATATTTCAAAACATTTGCATAAACTTCTGCATAAATAGTTAATTTAACAGGAACACAACAAAACACTGGAATAAAAACAATAATTAAAACATTAAAATTGTTTGAGAAAATTTTGGATACTTTCTTGTTTTAACGGACAGCCATCATTATTCAGATAAATTATTTAAATAAGTTTAATTGTTAATAATTTACACAATTATAATGAATTAAAATAGTTAAAATGATTATAATAAATTATGTAATTAATTTTTGTCTCTCGTTTCACAAATTAAATGATAATAATAGATATAAGTACAGAATAAAAGTTGAAAATCTCGATTATTTACTTATATTTATTGAAATTTTATTTTTCCGACTGAGTGAAAATAATGCCTGGACCGGGAGTCGAACCCCGGATCTTTGACTTACAAGGTCAAGGCTCTACCAATTGAGCTATCCAGGCCGACAACCGGTCGGCATTAGTCACTCAGACAACCTTTAGGCAGAAACATGAAACATCTGGTCTATCATGTAGATAGCGCGACAGAAATAAGCCGCAGGTAAGGGAAACACCATTAAACAATGGGAGAAAGAAATACAAAAAATAAAATTTCAATAAATATGATTTTCTTCCAATCAGTTGATTGTGTGATTTTAATTTAAAAAAATAATTGTATTTACTTATAACTATCAATTATTGTAAATTTACAAAGACTCTGGATAAACATTTCAATAAATATTCAGTAGTTTTTTTTACCGTGTATGCCAGAGGTATACATACGTACATACGTATGTAAAGATATCACAAATTATAACATTCTATAAGTAACCATTTGAGAATTATGCGCCACACTCACATATATACATTCATACATATATATACGTACAGACGCCAAGATGAAATTACTCCAAATTGTTTCAAGGATAATAAAAAAACATACTTCTATTCAAATTTGACTTAAAATAAATTGGTGAGTACAATATTTTCTTTACAACGTATAGGGAAGTAAAACGTATTATTTCAAATCTTAAGAATTTTAACTACATTAAAATAAACTTCAAGTTTTTAAAGCAATTAAAAATTTATATCGACACTTTAAAATCCTATTTATTTTCTTTGAACATCCTTGACTATTTTGAACATTTTTTCAAATATATGTTCCCAACACTATTAAACAATTTCAAAGAACTCTTAAGAAAGTATAGTTTAGTGTTCCAGACGTTATAACGATTCATTTTCCTAGTTTTTCGCAATTCTTTCAGAAGGAAATTTTTATTTTCAAACTAAGCTTCCTTTTTACCAGTAATAAAAGTTGACGTTTAGTTCAGAAACAAAAGAAAATAATGTTTTTTCTAAAATTGTTTTAAGACATTAGTTTTAAAAGTTTTGGCAAGAAATTATTCATTATTCTTGAGATTTTCAAGGAAAGAATTTATACGAAATTTCTATTTTTAAAAATTAAGAAAGAGAGTAAATATTATTGGTAAAACATTATTTTCTTTGCTTTATTTTTTCTCTAGTAAAAAAAAAATAAATAAAAAAATAGTGATCAATGAATATTAAAGGATATTGCATTTCTAAACTAAGAATAGTTAAATAAATCAATAAAAAAAATCGAGCTAGATACATTTAAAAATCAGTAGATAAATTTATTGAACTTTGCATCCAGCCATTAATCATATCACTGTAAGTGAACATGACTAGGATTTTTAAAGCGTCACTCTATACCTTCCTTATCATACATGTAATTGTACCTTTTTCCCTATGCAATTATAATGTGTGACTTAGAACAGTCGTGGCACACCCGCAGTCCACCGTCCGCATGCATCCCACCTAGCCTTTACGTGCGGCGTGCGATCCATATTGCAACGAAACTACTTTCATTCGTGAACACTTTGGCTCAGAGGTAAAGCATCGGGCTACGAAATCAAAGATTGTGGGTTTGAACCCCGTCGTGTCAAGATGCTTAAAAGTGGTTATTGTTTAAATTTAAATTATGCTTCTTTCTCATTTGTTCATTATGTTTATATTAATCATTTGATTAATATTATGCAATACTAGAGTTTTCGAATTTTAGAGTACTCTGTTCCAGAAAGTTCATTAATGGTATATAACCCAATGTAATATTTAGTTGAGTTGAAAGGTAGTCTCTAGCTGAGTTTTAACATTCTCTGTAAATAAAACGTTACGATTAAACTTTACAATTAAAGTGAAATAATTTGTATTCTGATTGTCGCTTAGCCTAGGTCCTGTATATAATACTACTCTCATTACGACATTGCTTGTTAGCATTTTGAAGCGTATAATATTAAGTCGCTTATTCATAATATTTAAAATTAAACAGTCATATCTAATGTTTATTCTATCTTACACATAGACATACATACATATATTTATTCGTTAAAATATTAGTAACTGTTTTTGTTAGGCCGTTATTGTTTTTGCAGAGATGTCGGGCAATCTAATAGCATACTTTGGATTCTTTAATCCACTGTTATTATCAGAAATATCTTAGAGTTTTCCCCTCTTGCATTAATTTGCCCTTGATAACGTTGTTTCAAAAAGAAAATATTTGAAAATAATTCTCATATCTTTTTTTTTTTTATTTACATTTGATTAATCTTCATCTGATATGTTATTTCAGTTTTATATGTTTGGTTTTTCCCCTCTTTACGTATAGTTTTCAGTTCTTGTATTCTTTCTCTCTTTCTCTGAGTATATATATATATATGTGTGTGTGTGTGTTATGTGTGTGTGTACACATTCATGCGGCTCAGCAAATCATTTTTATTTTAAGATTTGACCCATTGTTAGAGAAGTTTGTATACCCTTGGCCTAGAATATAGTTTATTAAAGACTTGTTATATATATTTATTTATTTAAGTGTATTGAAGTGCTGTAAAGTTATAGTCAGTGGAAGATGCAATTGAATCACCGTTTGTGTTTATGAGTTCAAGCTAGTATTGTAGCAAGTGAAATATTAATAATACATACGAATATCATTAACTACTATCATGAATGTTTATAATGAATATATTTAAAAGCTCTCCTGCCATATAAAAAGAAAAATTTTTGTGAAAGAACTTTTAATTAATGTTTTATGAAAAGATCTTTATTCTTTGATCTTTCTAAAGTTTTACTTTCAATTAAGTATATTCATAATAATCAATGCTTGTCTTTTATTATTATTATTTTTTTTTTTTGACACATATTGTATGAAAGAGAAACCAATCATTTTAAAATTACCGCAAAAGAATGAGAGTTTCATGGAACAATGTTTTGTCATGGCTGTTATTTTCTAGCCCGCAGCAGATAACACATTTATTGAAACTTCAAGCAGGCCGTCCATCCAAAACATTCGACCAACCGAGAAATCCGCAAATCATAGAACTAAATAATAGGTGCTGGTATAGGGAATGTAACGATGACAATTTCCTCTGCTAATTTATCATGACGTTACAAGAAAAACGATTCTGTCATTGAAAGGGAAGCCTGTCTTGTACAAAGAATTTATAAAAATATTTCTTTTCAAGTTACAGATTTTTTAGAAAAGAAATTGTAAAAATATCTGATGACTGAAGAATGTGTTAGAATCCTACTCTATATTGATTTTTTTCACAAAATTAATAAGTAATATTAAATTGTATTGATAAATTGCCATGGATTTTAAATTAGGTATATTGATGGTTACTAAAACATGTTTTTTAATGGAATTTGTGTGAATAATTTTAATGATGCTTTTACAGGGATATGTTGTCATATCTAAATGCTTTTAATTGTTCAAAACTGATGCATATTATAAATTCTTATATCGAATGTTCTTTTTATAATAATGTATTGATCATGAATAAAAACTTTGTATGCAAGCGATATAAACTGCAAAAGCTCTATAGCTGTTTTGAGTTTTTCAATATATGCAAATTTGTGTCTAATGTTTTTCTTGGTAGAGGAGAGTACTTAGAGATTTCGATAATAAATAACTGCATATATTTTAAACAGATACTGTATATTTAAGGGGATGGTGGTCATTGAAAATCGTTCTTTGAAATTACGGTCTTAGAGTTGTGAAAGTTAACATACATAAACGTTGAATTATATAAATATTACCTATATTAGAAATTTTCGAAAACTTTTGAAATAAAAAGTAATAAAACTCAAAATCTTACTAGAATTATTTATTTTTAAACATTTTAAATGCTTCATGCGACTGACCTGTTAAATTTTCCTTTTGATTTTACAGTATTATAGTTTTTAAATATATTCTAAATACACTTGTGCATTAACTTATGGATTGATTGATAGGGAGCATTTTAATTTTTTATTGCAAAAAAATTTTGAATTTTGAATTTTGAATTTTTACTTTTTTTTTTTTCAATAGTTTTCGAGAAATTTTAGTACACTTCATATTTATACGTTTCAATATATATATATATTCAAACATTTACAACTCTAAAGCAATAATTTCCAAGAACTATTTTCAACGTTCATCATCTCCTTAAAAAAAGCTTTAATAAATTCTCCGGTAAATTTTCTGTACTTAAGAATTTTTATTATTTAAAATAGAGGATTCCATAAAGTATTATTTGAAGTATTATTTGGTAAATTTTCTGTACTTAAGAATTTTTATTATTTAAAATAGAGGATTCCATAAAGTATTATTTGAAAAAAAAAAAAAAAAGATATACATATAGTAAAATAAAAAATATTAGAAAATTTGATATGGATAGGAATTACTATTTACTGTCAATTTGTTGATTTTATATATGTTTTAACTATTTCTGAGTATCTGTATTTTGGTCCTCGTAATTAATTTTGGTATTTAATCATCTGTTTTTCTTGCATTCTATAATACAATCTTGTAACATTATACATGTATACTGAGTGAACCAAAAGCCTTGCCCTGATTCTAAGTATTTATTGTGCTAGGACTATTATAATTAGACATATGTTTGTTTGGATATATTTTAAGTACTATTATAAATGTTTTATAAGACCACTTATATCTGTAAATTTTAACGTGTGCCGCCTTGGTAGCTCGGAGAATCTCTAAGCGCTATTTCTGCTCCCGCCAAGTGTTCTTTAACATGTCTTTTGTTACAATACGCACAGGACCTTGTACCCTAGCTCTCAGGTCTTTGACGTCAGCAATTGGTGTAGCCTAGACTCTGTCGTTGATGAAGCCCCAAAAGAAAAAAATAAGAGGTAAAATATCTGGAGACTGCGGAGGCCAGGGTGTGGGTCCATCCCTTCCAGCATATAACTGAAGTCTTTTATGAAGAATGCTTACAAGCTTGTTTGCGGTATTTGAAGTTCACGTGATGCTTTACGAGTTGATTTAGCAGGAGACCGTTGAAACCACGGATTGCCGAATGCGATCAACAGTTGCTTCTCTCACACTAGACCTGCGCTACTTCCGGGAAGATCCTTAACGCAGCCTTTTTCTTTAAACCTGTCATACCATTGCTTTATAGATTTTGCATCAGAAGCGTTGCGTCTATAACAAAGTCGAAATTTATACTGAAATTTCGTGAAACTAAAGTACACATTGGGCTTTATCTTGAATCGACGCCATTTAGGACGAAAATGATGTCTTCCTTACAAATGTTCCCCTGAGTCACTCTTAAAAAAGCACTCCCGCCACCTATTGCACAAAACAACTACTAAAACTGATCTATCCAATGATACAAAAGTTGTATTATATTAAACGGTTATTTTGTAATTAATTTTTGATAATCAGGGCAAGACTTTTAGTTCAGCCTGTATATAATAAATGAAAAAAATATAAGAAGTAATACGTTCAATGTGTTGCTAATTGACAGATTTTTTTCTTTTCTTTATTTTTAATTTTCTAAATGCTTCCTTGTTTTTATATTAGTTTGATTCAAGATATTTAAATAATTTTTTTTATATATTCTTAAATTTTTATATATTAAATAAAAAATAAAATAAATGAATAAATAAAAAATAATTTAAAACAGTTTCAAGAAAGAAGATAAAACTAATTACGACAGTGTTCATTTGCGGAATGTTTTTCATTTTTAGTTTTATGATCACTTTTTATTCTACTTTACTTTTTAGGTGTTTCGTTGTTTACTTTGATCCAAAACATTCAGTTAATTATTTTCCTATATTGTTAAATTTAATAAAAATTATAACAAAACTTAAAGTTAGAATCTGCAAGTCTCAAACAGATAAACAGAAAACATTTCTAATAATATTTAGAAAACTGTAATGCATCCACTTCCTTCTGAATGTATTCATTTCCTTCTATCGTCTATTACAAGAATTCATCTCCTCTGCCTGGATAACAGCTATAGAAAATGGAGTGCGTTGCTCCAAAAACTTTCGAAGATGCGATAATTCAGTTAGGATACAAAAGGCAGCAGGAAATATAAAAGTATTAAACAAGAAAGAAACTTGAGTTCTTCATCAAAGGTACTCGGTAGGCATTGTTGGAATGCTTTTGAAAGAAAGCTATATATACTCGTGTTTATAAAGGGATTAAAATGTTCTTAATAACAAAATATTTTTTAAAGTCACTGTTAAATGACAGTACATGTGAAAAAAAAAAATAATAATTTGTCACAGTACTATCATCAAGCAAGAAATGAAGTTGGGTTTTTCATCAATTGTTGAGTTTTTAATTTATAGATGGAATGCATTCAAAATAAATGCAGGTTTATCGAGAATTTAAAATATTTCCCTATATTAAAATTTGCAGTTAAGATAGTGTTAAATAAAACTGTTTATAAAAAGAGATAATAATATTTTTAACTGTATGAACTTGATATAATAACTTTTATGATAAGTATCATGTAGCAAGAATGCTATCTGTGGTGTAAAATTCACCGAAATGATGAAGAAAAAGAATGGTCAAATCAAGAATATTGTTAAATGCAAAAATAGACACAAACTTTCTCGGATAAAAAGTAAATAAGAAAGGAAAAAAATCTCATGATTTGCATAGATTATATATACATTCTAATTGTACTTTCTCTTTAAGTCATTTCATCTTCAAATGAATTTTACCTTCGTACAGATGCCTTAAAAACAATTTTCTTATCATTATGGAAGAAGAAATTTTTTAAAATTATATTTATGCCTTTCCTCGTATAGAAAAACTGTATAATAAATATCGTTTGCACATTTCCGTACATTGTTTGAAAATAGTACTACTAAATAACATATTTTGATTTGTTACTTTAGAGTAATTAATATCACAAAAGTATGTGAATAGCTTTACATTTAAAGAAAAATCAATATCATCATTATCAAAGAAAAAGCATCATTAAGGGTGTATTCTGGTCTAGAAGCCTGAATTTTAGGCATTTTTTAAAGTAATATAAAAAAAAAAATAAAAAACATTTTTATTATCCATTTTTTTATATGTTTTTTATTGACATTTTGAGAATGTAAAAAAAAAATCACAAAAAAAAAAAAAAACCAAAATTCGCCGAGATACAGGCCGATGGAGTGGGGGCTTCAAAAAAAAACGGTGCGTCCTGGTTGACATGATTTCAACCCTTGTAGTGATCTAAAACAAAAAAATCAAACAAATTCTTCATTAATAAAGATGTCGCTATCGGGTTGACCATTTTCAAAAAAAAAAAAAAAAAAAAAAAAAAAAATGACAAAATGGCGTCGACTTGAAAAAAAAAATTTTTTTTACCCGACTTTTTTCGACCTTTTCGAATTTTTTAAAAATATTGAAAATCAAATTTTTTTTTAAATTCAAGGCAGACGCGATAGAGAGTTGTATAAACGAGATATATACCAAATTTCAAAGCAATCGGTTCAGTAGAACTTGAAATATCATGTCAACCACCTCAAAAAAAGTAGTTTCGAAAAAAACGCGTTTAAAGTTTAGGAAACAATTCTAATGGAATAACTCTGAAAATAATATGTTATACTCACTTTGCATCAATCTGCGATCCCAGATCCATACATTGGGCCTTCTTCCTTCTCGTAATTCAGCTCTTGAGAAGTTCTTTTTTTTTTTAAATTTCTAGACCAGAATACCCCCTTAAGTAGCCTTGTTTATGGTCTTAAATTTGAATATCAACCATCTGTTATTTAAATTTTTTTTTCCAAGAAAAAAAAAAAGTTTTATACATCTGAATAGCGTATATAAATTTAATTATGTTGCGTGCACTGTAAAAAATAGGTTCTTAAAAATAAGTATATATTGTCTCAAAAATGCCCCGAAACAATATATACTTAAATTTGAAAACCCATGTACTCATTTTTGAGTACATTGGCATGTTAAGCATGGGGATATTGAGATTCTTATTGGTCAACACCATTTTTTAGCATGTCAATATAAGAACCTATTTTTTACAGTGTGTACAGTAAAGATAGATTAAAATATGAAAAAAAAATCTTATGAAATATAATGTATCATCAATATTTGTGAGTCCCTGTACACAAATTACGCGCACTATTTATGCCATTTTCATTAGAGAACATGTCATAATGAACTGGAATAAAATAAGGCAGACGGACAGAAGAATATACAGACAAATGGAAGTCATGAATACTTTTAAACTTTGTTAAAAAATGATAAAAAATACAATCATTCCTCGGGCTAAAATGCCAGTACAAATGCAGTTTGAAAGCAACGAAGATGCTTTCACGAAATATTTCAAAGAAAACTGTAATATTGTTTTTCTTTCCGACTGAAAAAAAGAGGGGGGTGGGATGATTATAGCATGAAAACAGCAACATTTCCTTTATGTGATAATATTTGAAAAAATTCATTGCTTCTTTTCAGTGTATTCATTTTCTTCTATTTCCTACAACAATAATTATTCTCCTTACCAAGCAATCGAAACAAACCTTGACAACATTCGAAATAGCAGAATTTTATGAGGGTATTTCTCCAAAATATTTCGAAGCTGTAATTGAGAATGAGATAATTCAGTTAGAATAAAAAGACAACATGAAATATTGAAATATAAAGCAAAAATGAAGTAGCGCTCTTTATCAAAAGCACTAGATTGCTATTGTTGAAAAAATTCTAAAAAAGTTTTGTATAGACGTTTTCATAAAAGGATAAAAGTGTTTCTTGACTTTTATGGCAGCGTTAAATGAAGATAGACATGTTAAATTAATAATGACACTTAAGAATTGATATGGTAGATGTATTTTATAATAATGCTATTTATATGGTACAATGCATCGGAGCATTGATGTTGAATGATTAAAAATAAGGAAACATAGTAAATTTCAAAAATACGTACGAATTCTTTCGAGTCAAAACAAAAATGCATGACTTTTTGTTTGATGAAAAAAATAAGAACATTTGCAGCGTGAAATCAGCAACAAAGCTTTTACACATATTAACCCTTAAATGCCGAGTGTTTCCTTTCGGCAACATACCCAGTTTTGTCTTATATATTTCCGGTAATATACCCAGTTTTGTCTTGAATATTATTAGAATAATATTGAAGCTCTAATGCTTCATGTTTGCCGATTGGCAACAAGTTGCTTTTTAGCTGTAAACCATAGTTAAAACATAAAGTATGATTTTTTAAAGTATTTTTTCCACGATTTCTCTAAAAGAAGAAAGAATAAAACATATTTAAATTAACTTACAAAATAGTCAAGCATTTTAGGGTTATTTTTTTTAGAAAGCCGGGTTAATAAAAAAAATATATTTATTTATTATTAAAATATACTTTTAAAAATAAGTAAAATGAAGATATATATGATAAAACAACAAATGTGAAAACTCATTAAACGGATTTACTGCGATAGTTGCATATTATAATAATGTTATTTCAGAACGAAAAAGCCCCGAAAATAATCAACTACCATATATTGCAGAAAAATGCACCGATTTTTCTTAAAATAAAAATCGTAGCCTTTTATCAAGTGAAAAAAAAATGGGGGGGGGGGGGAGCTTCATAATGAAACTAGAAACGTTTCATTATTATTATTCAGATTGTGACATACATTTTTTTCTACCCTCTATTCTATAGACTTATTTTTAGTCATTAGAATTTTGAGACTTTTTATTTGGGAAAAGAAGAAAAAAAAAAACGAATTTTAATAAACACCTATATATATATATATGTGTGTAAAACTATTTACGTTTTAATAAAATTTAGAAAATTGTAATGTGGTTGATTTCCTATTTAATGCTTCCTTTTATATATATTATATACGAACAATATTGCAAGAAATAATATAGTTACAGGAAATGGGAAAATCTGTCAGTTCATTCTCAAAAAAGAAAAAATCCTGAAAATGTAAAAAATGGGATCACACAAACAAAGCTTAAAATAAGATATTGAAATATCAAGCCAGAAATGAAGTCAAGCTATTTATCAAGTTACTGTTGTTGAGTAAATTTATAGAAATAAATATTTTATCAGGCAAACAGATGAAAGTTTAAAATATTTTGAGAAAGCATTTGATAAAAAAACATATTCAGAATATTTTTAATTATTTAGTCTTTCAGCATTCGCCGTTCAATTATTACTGTGCTTATATATATATATTCTTTGCATAAATTGAGTTATTTAGTTATTTTAAAAGTATTATTATGTCTTCTATAGCAATAAAGAAACCTATAAATAAATAAACTAATATTAATTTCAAGTCGCATCGTCCCTTAACATTTATATTATTAGTTTATAAACATGTTTATACATTTAATTTCTTCAAACAGCATTACAGCACCCCTTTTTTCTCCTTTCTATTTCTTTTTTAAACTTTAATTTTATTTCAGGTGCTTTTAATTAATTTTATAATTTTTGGCTCAACTGTATTTAAATTTTGTTTCTAACTATCGACTAAAAATGAATGCCCATTACAAATTTAGCTAAAAATATTTATTCGCTAAACAAACAACACTAGTGTTATTGAAATCAAAATTTTGAGATTTTGCGTTAGTAAATAACCTGGAAACATAAATATAACTTTAATTTTTAGACAATTGTTTATGCCATACTATCAATATATGCCAAATTGTACAACTTGCAGTTTGGTCCACAACCCTATTTGGCGATTTTCTTTTGGCGCCTTTTTGAATGATAACGATGTCGTTCTGTATTCTTTGCAACATTTGTTTACGTTTGGAACCCATGGCAACCATTTTCGAAAATCGCATTTCGTCATACTCACCGAAATAAAATTGCCAAATAAAGTTGTGGACCAACCTGCAAGTTGTTCTTGCCAAATTCAAATATAAATATTACCATTGCCCTAAAATTCTACGAAAAAATATATTTCCCCCCCTTTACCTTTCCACTTTTTCTATGAAGTATACATTAGATAAGAAATAAAGAATCTGAAGTGACTCCACTCTACTTTCCAAACATTAAGTAATTAACGGTTGTTTAAATATATTAAAGTAAGAGAAGACTAAAATCAATCAGTTCAATTGAATAAGGCATTTAACGCTATTTTACTTCAAATAATTTCAACCCATAGGATATAATGATAAAAAATATTTTGTTGTGTCGCTGTAAAAATAACTATAAGTACTGAATTCACTAAAATGTATACAGTTCGTGCGACGACGACCTATAACATTTATATAAACTTTCGGTTCATTTGAATTAGGCGTTTACACGCTATCGCACTTTAAATAATTTGAGCCGTTAGGCCATAAGTATAAAGAATTGTTCTTTGTGTCTCCGTAAAAAAAAAAAAAAAAAAAAAAAAAAAAACTGTAAGTGCTAGATTCACCAAAATGTATACAGTTCATGCTACGGTAGTGGCCTATAATATACGAACAATTTTTCAGATCATTCGAACAAAGTGTTTAGATGTTGTCTCACATACGTACGTACACATTTTTATACATACATTACGGAAAATCGTGTAAAATCGTAGATATATCTGAATGGGGATCTCGTGCCAATGGCAATGTCGGAGGCTTATAAATAGACATTATGACAGTCAGAAACATAAATTTGCAACATTTTACGACCGTTCGTTTTTAAGCTATGTGCAATACAAAATTCATTTTGCCGATCATGAATACAATACTTTCCTTACATAGTACGTTCGAAAAGTAATAAATAAATAAATAATAATACTAGTAATGAAAATGTATTGAATTGTTTTTTTCTTTCTTTTCTGCTCCGTTCTAGGAAGTATACTAGTTACAATAATAATCACAACAATGATAATAATAATTGTAATAATGCCTTAAATTTCTGTAATCATTAACTTCATTTAATTGTTATTGGTTCATAACTCGATTAATAATTGCTTTTTTACTTATTATTACAATTATTTAGTTTCAAATTTTCTAATGGCTTTAACTCGTAAATAAGGCAGTATATTTTATTATAAAATTAAGGAGTTTGATATTTCTTTCTTTCTTTTTTATTTCAATAGATTCCTTTCACTTTCTTATTAATTAAAAATTTTAGAATATATTTATACAATTTTTCACAGGTAATTCTGTTAAATTAAAATTATAATGTAATTAAAGTGATATATAATGCAGAATATAAAGTAAATTGATAATTATTTTTTTGTAACAACATCAAAGCAAAATATATCTTTATATGTATATTGTTTATTGAATAGCAGAATCTGTTTTTTGAGAACACTTAAAAGTTGATTAAAAGGAATTTTCTTTGAAAACATGATTTTTTCAATCACCCTTTCAATCCTTTGAGAAGTTCTTCATAATTCTTTTCACTGTATTCTTTTATTTTTTTTGGAATATATAAAGTATAGAGATATTAAAACTTTAGGAAATAAAACGTTTTATGTTTTATTTTGGTAGTTTTGACTTTTTACAAGAGGATAAATAAATATATTTGTATAAAAGTAAAAATATTCCATTAAAATACTGGTAAAATATATTCAAATTAAATTTTTATTTTAAAACAACACTTTTTTCACTGGTTTTCATAATTTTTACATGAATTACGTTAAATGATCTGTGCTTTTAAAATTTCAGTATTTTAAACGCCCAAAGATATAATGTTTATACGGGGTAATTATGAATAAATTCAGCTTCGAAAAAAAAAAAAAAAGTTAGATTGAATATACGTATATATAAATGATAGATATCATAATAAATTTTAACATTAAATTTTTAGCATTTAAGAGATATATTTTAATACCAACACCGCAAAAAATAAAACTCATTGTAAAACAGTATTAAAACTAGGACAGAAATGTTGCGATTCATATTTAGATCGAATAAGAGACAAAACCAATTTAAATTACTTACGCCCACATGAGTAAAAAGGGCCATTAAACATATTGCCGGAAAAAAATTGATGAAGGATCTCATTAAATGTTTTAAAAGGGATTCAGGAATTAAAAGTTCATTTAAAAAGTATGGAAAAAAAAGGACCACAGGAGTAATAATTGGATTAAAAAATGCTTAAAAATAGAAGTATTATCTCATCAGGGAGGATGTACTTCCTTAAAGCAGAGAAAGCTACAAGATTTCGTAAAACAATATAGCTGACAATAGCAAAAATATTTTTAATGCTCCAATCTCGCAACAAAATCATTTTGAATGAA
Organism: Salticus scenicus; assembly: GCA_963930645.1. Lineage (NCBI taxonomy): Eukaryota > Metazoa > Arthropoda > Arachnida > Araneae > Salticidae > Salticus > Salticus scenicus. The sequence continues at coordinate 4,875,736 of OZ005656.1, forward strand.
AAATTAAATCAAATATTAAATCAAACCATCAAGGAAACCAGAGAGAAAAATGGAAAAAATCAGAGTAACCTCCTGTCAAGCTATCACACAACACGGAGAGTAACACATTGCCATCATAACAATGAAATTATAAATAAATTTCTTGCAAACATCGATTAATCGATAAAGTATTAATAACTGAGCATTTTCTATAACGATAAAATTCACTTTGTAATTGTATTTTAAATTAGTTAAATTTTAATTTTTTCTTAAATCAAATAACTTAAAAACTTTCATGGAAAGGAATTTAATGACAGCAAACATTAATACATCAGTGTGTTAGCGCCATCTATAGTGAAGCTACATAAACAGAAAAAGTCAATTAAATGTTTTAGGATTAAACAAGCAGTTGCTATTAAGTGTATTATTTAATAGAATTTGTTTTATCTTAATGATTTAAGTGAATATGTTGCACCTTTTAATTAAATAGTTTTGATCTTAATTATGTTAAACCTAAAGTAATTAATCTTAATCTTAATTTCAGTATCAAGAATTAAATGTTAAATTGTAAAAAGTCTCAATCACAAGCAATAATCCCAAAAATCACACATGTAAAGATAAGCAATTCATTGATATCTAAATTTATTAATCTTTTTATTTTATTATTATTATTATTATTATTATTATTATATTATTATTTTATTAATTGGATATTTTGTACAATTTAAGCATAGGAAACCACCAATAGCAAAATGCACTCAATTAAATCTAATGTATGAAGAGTTCATAATTCACAATATCAACCAGAAAAAAATAATAACGTATCTTGCAATAGTAATAATCCCTTCTATTATATATATATATATATATTTAATTCAACAACATATATATATATAACCTGGCTTTTTACATGTAAAAATGGAAATTTCGCCAAGGAAATACTTCGTACGGAATTCATAAATAATTCGAACATACATTGGTTATTTTTTTTTATCTCGTCTGGGTTGCTATAATTGTTAAACTTTCCCTTTTCCATGCAAAGCAACACCTATTTTTATTATTACTATTATTATTCATTGCGCTAATTTCATGAGTAGTCCACATATGAAAATTTGTGGATATTTCGCTCTTCTGCTTTTGCTGCAGGAGGCTATTTATGACGGAAATATAAATGTAACCATTCTGGACTGAGCCTAAATCTGAATGGACTGTGTCGAAGATATGTGAGTACTCAACCATCAAAGGAAAAAAAATATAAAAAAGAAAATGTTTATTTTTTCTTTTTTAATCACTACCAACATAAAGTATTTTTCTTAGAATCAAACATTCTCCCAGATCTAAGCTTGCTATATCAATCATTTATTTTTTTAGCTTCTGTTCTTTGATATGTAAGAACTTTTATAGTAGTTATAATTCAGAGGTCTCAAGTCTCAATTCCCTTTCAATTTCATGTTCGCAGCTGTCTTCGACAAGGTGGTTTGCGCATTCCTACTGAGAGACTGCCCACTGTTAGCTCTTCATTCTGCACTTGTCTTAACAACTGACCAATATTGTGTTAGGCTACTCTTCTGAAAGGAAGATGATGAAATGAGGATGGAGATGAAGAAAAAATAAATTTGAAAATACGTGTGTAAAAATCGAGTGCTAGGCGGCCGCTAACCAACTATATTGGGAAAGTAAAGACTAAAAAAAAAAAAAAAAAAAGAAGAAGAAGAAGGAGAAGGAGAAAAGAAAAATAATCCAATAATTGAAACAAAAAGCATGTTCGGCTTAGTAAATAGCACTACTTAGCATGCTGATTAGTCAAACGAATTTTTGATAGATTCAGTGCTTTTAAAATCCTTTACTATAAGGGCGAAAAGGCTTTTGCTCTAATAATTTGACAAATTACTGTTTTACGGAAAACTAAATCTCATGAGTCGATCAATGTAAAACAAGAAATCAAAAAATTTACATTAATCAAATAAAATTCAGATTTTAAATGTACTTATTTTATTGAATAGAAATAAAAAAACAAAAATAAATTCCTATTTTATAAGTAAAAAATATGTTCTACCGATTTTCAGCGGAAAAAATATGAAGTTGATGCATACTTTAAGACAACCAAATAATCTAATACCCTCAAAATTCAATGCCATAATTTAAAGTTTTAATACATATGCGTCGAATACCAATATTTAAGAGGATTATTATCGCCGGTATATCCCTTTTTAGGAATAGTTAAAATATAACCCGGATTAATAATTAAATAGTTTAAAGAAAGACTCGCGTGTATGGATTTCATTTAAACAGAGATAGATTCTAGAGTTTTATGCGATTATATTGTCAATATGAATATACGTTACATTATCCAAAGCTTTGTCAAAAGGAATTACATAAAGCATATATATATATATATATACCCCGTGGTAGAAACACGGCGACACGGCGACAATGTCGCAGAAACAGAAATGCTCTTGCAGAAAGATTTTACTTAAGTCAAATAAATTTTGCCATTGTGTTTAAAAAAAAAAAAAAAAAAAAAAAAAAAGAGAGAGAGAGAGAGAGAGAGAGAAAGAATGAAAGAAACTCAAAGAATGGTTTATAAACGGTTCTGCAGAACAAATTTTCGTTTCTGAAGATACGATCGCATCAATCCTGAAAAGGAAAGGAGATAAAGCGGGTGTAACTCACTTGGGCTAGCTTTGATACAGCTTGCATTAGCGATTCGTGATGCGGTGATATGATTCGGTGTATCGACATTTTTCACTGATAACCTCTTCACATCGGAACTTCATTTTCGTGTCTCGAAACTTTGTTTTCGCGCAGCGCCTGCTGCTCGTGTCGTGTGTATTTATTGTATTGCAAAAATATGTTTTTTCGAAGGAATGTCGCTTTACGACCATTTTCCGAATTTCATACTTCATGCATTTTCAGATTCATGCATAACAATATAGCTGCATCCAGTGATTTTTTTTTTTTTTTTTTTTATATATATAAGTGCGTGATTGCTGCTGTACCGATTTTCATACATTTTCTGATTTACGCACGACAAATTAGTTTTATCTAGTGATTTTTTTTTTTTTTAATGTATGCGAAGCGTGCATACGTGCGTAGTAGTAAATACACGTAAATTTTTAAAAGCTGCATTAATTTTAATGTTTGGTTCAAACTATGCAATACATTTCACAAATATATACAAAAATGGGAAATTTGTAACGTCTGTAGTTATACGCAAAATAAAAAAATGAAGCTGAATGCGTACCTTTGCTTCAAAAAATAGAAAATTAAGAAATTAATCTTAAAAATACTTTGATTTTTAGCATTTTATATGTAGTAAAAGATCTTAACAAAAAGTATTAATGGGTATCTTAAGTTATAAAACTGGTAACTTTACTAATTTTTTTAATTACTAATCATTAATTATTTTAATTGTGATTAAAATTCTTAGATTAAAATTTTGTTGTTTAAGCATATGAAGTTGTTAAAAAAATTATTAGATTATTTTACAAAAATACTCTTATCATTAGTTTCTACAGCTTGTTCCTTTCCTTTTATTAATCATTTGAATTTTTAAAAAATGTTTATTTTTTTAATTGAAATATTGCAAATTAAATAGTTATTTTGAATAAAAGTCAAACCAAAAGTTTTGTTGAATATCTTTTTTTTTTTTTTTTTTTTTTTTTTTTTTTTGTAAGCAAAAGGAATTTTATCTAATAGAAGTTGTTTTGAATAAATACTAATTAAACAGCAAATGCTTTTATTTATTTATTTTCATTTACTTATTTGTATAGATATCAAATATTATTTTTAATTGATTTATATTTATTTCATTCATGTGTAATCATTATTTTCTATTTTAGATTTTATACACGAAATTTGTTACATTTCCCATTTCAACATTTCCTTAAAAATTAAATATTTCACTTGCCTCAATCTTTATGAAAATATTTTGACTATGCTTTGTCTATAATTGTGTTACTTAAATTTTGTATTCTGTTTTACTTTATGTATTTAAATTATGGTATAATTATACATTCTGAATTCTTTAATGTCAAATCATATTTTTTAGATTTCAAGTACACATCTTTATGCTTTTTGTATATGATAATATAAAAAAATTACAAGATAAAAAGAACTTTTCATATACCATGTTTTTAAGTTTTCTGTTGAATCATATAAACACTACCGAAGGCAGCGGGAACCCGGAGCAATTGGATAAAAGTATTAAAAAAATGTCATTGCTATCGTGTTTTGAGCTATTATAAAAGTTTCAAATGGCTATCTAGCCGGGCAGCTAGTTAAAAATTGATTGCAAGCTTTGTACTGGTAACGCTGCCGAAGGCAGCAGGGTCCCGAAGCAATTGGTTAAAAATATTTTAAAAATGCATTTTCACCGTATTCTGAACCATCCTGAAAGTTTCAAGTGTCTAGCTAGTCGGGAAGTTAGTTAAATAAATTTTCTGTTGAATCATATAAACGCTGCCAAATACAGTAGGAACATAAAGCAGTTGACTAAAAGTATAAAAAAAAGTGTATTGTCACCGTTTTCTGAGCTATCCTGAAAGTTTTAAAAGTCCAGCTAGTCGGAAAGTTAGTGAAAAATCGATTGCAAGCTTTGTACTGGTAACGCTGCCGAAGGCAGCAGGAACCCGAAACAGTTGGCTAAAGGTATTAAAAAAATGCATTTTCATCGTGTTCTGAACTATTCTGAAAGTTTTAAATGTCTAGCTAGTCGGGAAATTAGATAAATAAATTCTCTGCTGAATCGTATAAACGCTGCCGAAGGCAACGGTACCTGAAACAGTTGACTTAAAGTATTAAAAAAATGTATTTTCACCGTGTTCTCAGCTGTCTTGAAAGTTTCAAATATCTAGCTAGTCGGGAAGTTAGTTAAAAATCGATTGCAAGATTTGTACTTGACAAACAAACAAACAAACAAACAAACAAACAAACAAGAATCGAAGTTTAAAAAAAAAAACATTGTAAAATGAATTTTGTGTATTAGAATGTTATCTTGCATCGTTCTAATAATCTCAAAAACTATAAATGTTGTAAATTATTTATATTTCATTTTGATATTTAGTATTCTATATTAATTTTTACTTTTAATTTTGAGTTCTGTATTAGATTTTATGTTGTTTGGTTTGCACCTTATGAAATAAGTGCATTTGTGTATTTAAATATATATATTTAATATAAATAATATTATAGTTTAAAAAAATTAAAGAACACGCTTTTATAGAAATGTGAACTAAAAAGCACAAAATATCTATCTTAGTATTAAAATGCAGGGTAAGAGAAAATCGTGTGAGTGGCACACCATAATATTTACATACATTTAAATCTTTAATTAAAATAATTTAGAATCAAACAAAAATCATTTTTAAAAAAATCTCCCCTGACTGCGCTCGAACGCTAAACCTTTAGGTTCATAGGGCGGAGCTTTATCTCACAGCCACGGCGTTCACGTAGGGAACGTTTTTTTTTTACAATATAGATTTTTTGTTTGCTTCCAGAGCAGTTACAAATATACAAACATACATACAGGTGAATCTAATAAAAGCGTGTTAAAAACGTAATGAAATTTGTAACATTTGTTTAATTTAGACATTTCATGATTTAAATGCCTTAAAATAAAATGTAGATTTTTTTTATGTATTACTGCATTTTATCGTTTGAATTCATTGAATATTTTATAAACAGTATTGTATATTAATGTGAACAAAAAATCTGAAGCAATTAAGATCAAAAGATTTATTTTCACCTTTCTTAAAAAAAAAAAAAAAAAGATTATTTTTTTGCAATAATGCAGATATATGTATTTATGCCTAGTTAAAATATAAACTGCATCAAATGAAAAAAAAAAAAAAAAAAAAAAAAAGTTGGCCTTGGGGGGGGGGACTCGTGTTAAAGTTGGGCCTGGGGGGGACTCATCTCAAAGTTGTGCCTTGGGGGGACTCATGTCAAAGTTGTGCCTTGGGGGGGACTCATGTGCAAGTTGTGCCTTGGGGGGGGACTCATGTCAAATATGTGCCTTGGGGAGGGGACTCATGTCAAAGTTGTGCCTTGGGGGGGACTCATGTCAAAGTTGTACCATTGGGGGGGACTCATATAAAAGTTGTGCCTGGGGGGGGACTCATGTCAAAGTTGTGCCTTGGGGGAGGGGAGACTCATGTCATAGTTGTGCTTTGGGGGGACTCATGTCAATGTCATTTTGAAAAGATTTTGATGAAATTCTGGCAAAAGCAGATTTTAGTTTAGGACGGAGGACTATTAGTTTTTTTTTTTTCTTCCCAATTATAACATCGCTTTCAAATTATTTAATAATATTTTCGAAAAATTTTAGATTTCGATAAATGTCCAACTATCGAAAAATGATTTCGACAAATGTCCAACTATAGAAAACGACAACGCAAAAATCGCTGTCTGAGACTAATAGGCCCTCAGTCCTAATAAATACATTGGTTATACTGAATATTATTTACTATTTAAAAATAATGTGTTTTGAATTCGTAAATCTTCACAAACAATTCCTGCAGAAAGATTTTGGTGTTGATGAAGCTTGTCGCAGAAAGCATAATAAATTTCTGCCACAGGGTATATATATATATATATATATATATATATATATTCTGATGAATAATTTAATTCAAAAAATTGAAATTTTGAATCTCTTTAAAATTTTATGCATAACTGGCTTAAAAAGTCCTGCATATGTTAAGTAAAATATGTATTTTAAATATATAGCAGTTAACTGCTGCAGTAATATTGATTTTAATTACATGTTTTTATTTATTTACTTATTTATTTATTTGACAAAATTGTTAATTGTAAATTGAATAAATTAACCACTACTGCGATTTGCATAAAATTCACTGTTACATTTTCAAATTGTTTGTATTTTAATTATAAAATTATTGAAAATTATTTTAAAAGGGAAAATGTGTTATAAATAAATAAATAAATATTGAAGATTTAAAATACACTTATGAAATTGTTCTATATATTTTTCGTGCTTTTGTAATAGAAATACGTGATATTTTTTTGTTGCAGAGATTTTTTAAAGTTATTAATAGTTTTAATTAGATTTCTTTAGGACATAAATAAAGCCGAGTTGAAATTAGAAAATAAATTAAAATTTAGATTTTTAGTTAGGATTTTAGAAGAGTAATTTAACAGTTAAAACTAGATTTATATCTATAAAAATATATCTACAGAAAATGAAAAAATAAAATAGAAATCATATTAAATAAGAAATAATTCGAGTTGGAATGGAACAAGTAAACGGATTAAAAAAGTTATTACACATACACTCATATAATCTATAATTAAAATATAATCATTTTTTTTTTTAACTTTGTTTAAAGTAATTAATAAACAGTAAACTATAAATATGCATTTTGCTATGATATGCTTATGTTTTATCGGAAAACAATTATCTAAAATTAATGTTTTGTGTAAATTGTTCAATTTAGATTAAAATGTTTTAATCAACACAAATTGTTTATATACAAAAGTTCAGCTACATTTGTGCCTAACCTCTTACCTCTTTTAAACTTGATGATAGGTCATATTTAATTATTTCGACCCAAAGCAGTATTTGCGTGTTTTGAAATTTATGGTATTTTACTAGAAAATTTTTTATTCATAAAATCAAAATATTGTTTTCCCTTGAAAAGCGCACTAAGCAATTTTTTGATATATCCTCGTATTAAGTTACATAATTTTTAAAAGTCGATTAATGATTTTTTTTTTTTTTTTTAACCAAACTAAATAGAGCAAAATCCATTTAATAATAATAATTAAGAAAGTTAAGAAAGTATATTCTTTTAGAAGTAATTTATGCTTTCTAAAATAAATTTATCGCTTAAATTATTCAGTGCAATAAATTTGTTAATTGACTATCAGAATTGGTATATTTTAAAGATTGATATAAAAACAAATATTTGTTTTAAGACATTTTATTTTTAATAAAATAAAAAGTTAATCGTTTAGTGCAATGAATTTTTTATATCTACTTAATGGGCGAACGCAACGCATTTATATAAATGAAGCCTCACAAAAAGAATGTAATCTATATTTAAAGTGTTCACGTGTGCAACGTGCTCCTTAAGTGCAAAAGGAGATTAATTTATTTTCTTTAAGAAAGCGCATAAAGCGGCTTAATCCCAGACAATACAGTATCTATAGGGGCAAAATACTGCGAATTGTTGTTCTTTCTATAGCGATTATTCACAATTACTTCTTTACGACTCCTTTGGATGTCGCTCCTTTATAAGACGACATAAAAGTAACTGGGATGATCTACACAGTATTGCTAAAAATTCCAATTAGAAATTTAATGTTTATTTTAATCTAAATGAAATACTTTGTTTTCTTTACCATAATTACAAAAAAAAAAAAAAAAAAAAAAAAAAAAAAATGGATAATCAAACTATTTATTTATTTAATATTTATTTAGTATTTATTAATGCATGCTATGATTAAAATAATAATAATAATAATAATAATAATAATAATAATAAATAAATAAATAAACTAAAACAAATTTAAAACACTTTAATCTTTATTAAAGTTAAATTTATTGTTTTCGGGCACACAATAAAAAATTTTACTTGCGAATGAATATACCTTTTGAAGTGATAATTATTTTTTCTATTTCAGTTTATTTTATTCAGAATAATAAATTAAACCCATTCAATCTTTTTTATAAATATTATATGTAGGCAAATTATATATATTATAAATATTATTTGCAGACAAAAGATATTAATTTAGAAAGAAATAAAACCTTTAGTACAATTATCAAATATACAAAAAAGTGTTTAATATTTTATCTCGTTATCTTTGTCCCATTTCTAAAGAATAAAATTTAATGCATTTAACTTATTTTTATTTCTCAGTAAAACATAAATTACCACTTAATTCCCGACTATTCAACGACTTTAGATGCTAAAATAACCGTGAAATGTTGGTCTTTAAAGACAGTTTTGAACATTGTGCTTTTATTAGGATTGAAGGTTATTACACGGTTTTTGTTACCGTTAATCTAAAAATTTCTGAAGTCAGTTAGGAGAAATTTAAGTTGTTTAAAATTTTAGGTATTATGAAAATATGAATTAATTAAAATAATAATAATAATAATAATAATAGTTAAAAATGAAAAAACAAAGAAAACAAAGAAAAAGAAAAATTAAAATATTTATGAGGGTAAATTAATTATTAACTTCATTTTTAAGAAAATAAAGAAGATATTGAGCTATTTGAATGTTTTCATTATTGATGTCTGAGAGGTATGGTATTTGTGTGAACAAAGAGAATAACCATTTTGAAATAAATAAATAACAGAACATTGCAATTAAGATATTTCTTGTGGCCAATTGTGACTTGTGAAATTAAAAACATTAAAAAGTACTATTTTTTGTTTGTTATTCTTCATAAAACATTCAGCTCTCTATTGTTCATTTACGAGATTTTTTTATATTTAACTTTTACACATTTGTAACATATTGCTGGTGGAATACTAAATAATATTTTTTATTAATGAGATTTGTTTGCTTACAAAAAGAATCTGTCTGCCCTGAAGCTGTCGTCGAGGGTTAGTTACGTCTCGCCTAATATATTTTATAATATATAATATAAAATTCTTAAGAATTGTTTATTTACAAAATGAATCTAAACTTTATGCTTATATATTTTGTTCTTTACTTTTACATGATAATTTTATTTTTGCTTTTAAGGATTTATTTAATTTTATTACAAACGTGAACTTTATAAATAACTTTTACTTTGATAATTTGCTACTATATTTATTTATATTACATGCTAAATTTTAACAAGTTCTTTGTTCTAAAACTTTCTTAAATTTACTAATAATCTTAAACTGGAAATGTAAGCTATAAATTTATGTGATTTGTAAGAAATTTAATGGAGAAAAATAAAATAAAAAACTTTAAAATACTGAAAAACTAGCAATTTTATAAATGAAATAGATAACAATTTGTTTTTACACAATACAATCTCAGATAACAGCATTAGAAAATCCATTAAGGTAAAATGTTTTAAAATTCTCATATATCTCTGGAACAAAACAGCAGTTCTAATTATTTTCTTCTCTACTAATGTTTAAATTTTCATTGCTTATTTATTATCTGTTTAATTATATTCGACATCTTAAATTGCACGTAATAGATAACACAGCAAATTACAGACAGAAAAAAAAAGACTGCCGTAGGAGCCAATAAAATAAGAAAAAAAAAGTGTACATTAAATCTCAGTATACATTAGATTAAGTGCTTAATTGTTAAAGCTTACCTAAACTTTTTTCTCCTTTTCAACATTATTACAAAAAAAAAAAAAAAAAAAAAAAAACATTCATTGAAAAAATATGTTTTTAATCAATCTACCTTTTTTAATGTGCATTTGTTTTATTTATTTATTTATTTATTTTTTTTTTTACGTTAAAATAATTTCGTTCCTAATTATATTTTTTACGTGCGTTTTAAACAGAAGCAATTTATCAAACAGTAAATTTTCTAAGTTAAAAAAAAAGAAAAAAAAAAATAGCTATATGTTCAGCAAATCACAATAAATATTAACGAGAAAAAATTTTAACGATAATGTTTATTTAAATACATAATTTTTTGTATTCTTTTTGTTAAATCTCGTTTGAAATTAATGTTTTCGTTTTTGTTAACGTATGCTAAAAATTGCTTAATCATGGAGCTTACACAGGAACTTGTAAACTCATAAATTAAATTTGAAATAATCTGTAAATTTCCGTGCATAAAATCATTTATTTTGTTTTGGATATTTTGTATTAAATAGCAATTAATTAGTAGTTATTTAATTAAAAATTCGTGAAATTTAAACATAGATTCATGAAAATATTTATTTATTTATAATTTGTTTCCACTATACTCCGACATCAGTTTCAAAAGATAAGTATTTATTTAAACTTTTTTTTTTTTTTTTTTACATAGTGTTTTTTTTTTTCTTCTTCTTTTTTTAAATGCACCACTTAAGTTAATTAATGTAACTGTAAAAAACGTTCACTGTAAAATACTTCCTCACTTACTGTGAGAAATATGAAAAAAAGTGATTTTTTCAAAAGTATTATTATGTAAAAATTGCACTAAAATCACAAATTAACTGGGAGTTAAATAGAAGAAATAAATAAATGAATAAATAAAGCGTATACGTAAATGTTCAGCGCATTCCAGGCTTCCCGATTCATTGCAAACATCTCAACTCAACACGTTCAAAAACTTTGCCGTGAAATAGTCATATGATGATCGTTAGCCACAAAAAAAAAAAAAAAAACCTGATCGTTTAGTAGTGCTTGCACACTGCTCCTTGCAACCTATCTTTTAATTGACATTATATGCTTACATCACTAATTTCGAATGTCATTACGCATTTAAATCAAAGAATCTTAACCGCAGCATGTATAAGCAAATGCATGTTAAAATATTTTATATACAGCTGTAATATACATTTTTGTGTATGCACGAAGTTTCTTCATTTCAACATGCAACATTTTATATGATGCAATAATAAGTCTAATAATACCAATTAAAAAAATCATCTAAAATCATTCTGTACGTATATTTATTAAATATCTGCATATAGACCCCAATATTATCCCTTCACAATTAAACCAGTTTCGTTTGAAAAGTAGTAAGCTTTTACAAATTTTGAATTCAAGCCCACATATGGAATCACTAAATCATTCATAATGTTTTTCTTTGTCAAATAACCTTCCTACAAGTTGCCTAAATGTATTTTAAAATATGATTGGAACGGAACCCATACGGAATATCAATTTTATTTATTTAAAAGGGTTACCAATATTTACTTTCAAATACAAAAAATGTTATATCTAATCTTTTTTAAACTAGCTCTTTTTTTTTTCCAATTATATATATATATGTATAACTGATTTTATATTCAAGTATTACAGATATTTGCACTCAGAACATTTATACAGCATTGATTTACTGATCTTCAGAACCAAAGGTTATAAAATTTGTAATTGCAAATTGTTAGATTAATGCCTTTTAATTCAGATATATTTTATAGCATTGAAATTGAAACATGTATGAATTGACTATGATATACCTAGGCATTTGTATAGGAATAAAGAGATAGTATAAACAAAATTATGTATAGAGAATTTTTCTTTTAGTTTTATGTTTCTTTAATCATACATGCGTTTATTGAAATATAATTACAATGTAAAAAAAAAAAAAAAAAAAAAAAAAAAAAAACGGTAGATTTACAGCATAATATGCTGGCAATATGGGTGCATGGAGGGGGGAAAGTAAAAAAGAAGTTATTTACAGCAGAAACAGCCGTAAAATAGTCTTGTTTTACAGATGTTTCCGCTGTAAATTGCCTTATTTAACAGCAGAATATGCTGGCAATTTGGGCGCTTGATTTAATAAGTATGCTTGTATGCTTGATTGCGTGTATGCTTGATTTAATAAGACATTTATTTTCAGTATTCCCGTGTCCCGTCTGTAAAATAATTTGAAAAAATTACCTTTTTAATTTTATCTACTTCTCACACATTTTTCTTTAGATTGTTCATTTTTTAAATGTGAGGTTTTTTTTTATATATTTTTTTAATGCATTTATATTACTTAAAGTGACACATGTTACTTAGTATGCAACATTACTCTTGCATGTTACTGACGCATGACATTGCTATCGCAGCAACTAGCTACATTAACATAAAAACTTCAAGTCGAGTGTAACACATTTTCTTTATAATACATGAAGAAGAAATCAGTTATATATTTTTAAAAACGAACGTTTAAAAAATTATTTTCAATAAACTTCAATAACCCCAAAGTTAAATATATAATGAATTAACTGCAGGTTAGACATCGTTAGGGTAACATATAAATATCCAGTAATTTTTAATGAAGAATATCATTCCACTTGTTTACGATATTAGTATCTCAAGGCATGTCAACATAAGTTATGTACCGTACACAAAGAGCCCTGAAGGTTAAACGTTCAATTCGCGTTTGATTGATATCATAGTATGTTTTTCGGCTTGGAAATTAAACATGTAGCGTCAATTTAACCTTTAAACTATTAGCTTCCATTAATGGCGGACAATAGCTGAATAATTGTCCTCAAGGACATCTTTATCAAATTAAGTGTCCAGATCGGCTTTGGTATAATTAGAATGAATGGATTAGCTGAGTTATTAAATGTGAAAATTGTTTTAACATTAAATAAGATATTTAAGGTCTTATAATTTCTTTCACGAATTCATTTAGCCGTTGCAAATAATTAACTGAGTTTTAGACTACATAAAATTTTAAGAATTTAACTGAGACAGTGAAAATATTTCCTATTCAAGATCTGAATTTAATTTAAGATATCAATGATGATAATTACAAATAAACTACAACGTTTTGATGTAATTTATTGTATAATTTAAGTATTACATTCTTATGGGAATGTTGGATCAACGTGGGTTAAGCGGTATTAAGAATAAAATATGCAAAATTATAGACAGTTACGAATAGATTATTTCGAGCTCAGTAGGCGATGCTAATAGAATTATTTGTTCAGAAGTATGATGATGTTTTTATTAAGAGTTTATATCTTACAGCTCAGCGTTTCTAATTCAGAATATCAAATTAAAAATTCATTTAAAAATTAAATTTTATTCATTTTGACTGCAAATACTTATTGAGTTTTTGTTCAGTTACAAAATGAAAAAAAAAATTAATTTCTTTTATGTTAATAATGCAAAATCCCATATAAGATCATAAAAATTCATTTTTCGTGTGCCCATTAATAATGTGGAAGTCAAAAAGCGTGTTTATTGGGTGGTACATTCCAATTGACGATTGGAATTGCTTAACAGCCGAATTTTTTGTCGACCACCGCTGCTCAGAATTAACGTATATTAGGAATAGTAATATTGAATACATATCGCATATTGAGTTTCCGTAATCATACACGAATCATGAGTGAAAAAATGTAAATAAATAAACAAATTTGTACTTTAATTTATAATTAAACCCTCAACAATTGTAAATGATATATTATAATCAATGCAGAAATTTGTTTATAATCTTCTCAGTGAGTGGAGCACATTTTACTCTCTGAAAATTATTGTTTGCGAAGGGCTGTATAAAAAAATAAATTTTGTAATTCTTAAAATATATTATTCTGAAATTGTTGATTCGATTATATTAAATCTTGTCTCAATTTTTACAAATTTTTGCATTTGTTTTTTAAGGAATTAAAGCCGAAGTAATTTTTTTTTCTAGTACTTTGTATATGTAGTTACTATTTTGTTTATTGGAATACTGAATAAAGAAGTGTTTCTCATAATTGGAACAAAATATGAAGTAATGTTAATATTAACAAATGAAGCATTTCACTGAATATCCGTAAAACTTTTGAAAATGTGCTAATCAATTTTTAAAAAAGAATGGAGACATTACTAGAGTATTTTATTTTAAACTATAGATTCCGAATAAGTCACGATTTAAAATTTTTATTACAAGGCTACAGTATGTGGCCATCCCAAAATTTTCATCTATATTTTTTAAATAGATTTCACATAAATTTAAATTTAAATTATTTTTATTGGACAGCGCAGATAGTTTCAGAAAAATTTAATTTTAAATGCCGAAAGTAAGTCAAATTTTTGCCTTGTAGACGAAATATTTTCAAATTTTCTTTTTCAAATAATCACAGATATATGGTTCAAACACTCATTTTAAAAGTACCAACAAGTTGTTATAAAAATACTCTATAGAAAATTTACGCTTCTCAAGGCGGTGTGTGCCTCCAGAAATGTTCTGAGTGGGGTAAGCAATTCTCCAATACATAGTAAATTATGCTAGTTAACAGTAAATTTACCATTAAAAATAAAAGTTTTAATATTCACGATGACTGGTTGAATATACATTGTTTACATCTAAACGGAATTTTGAAACAACAAAACAACAATGCCACTTGTTCAGTATAATACACACCAAAATTCGATAAACAACAATTTGTGTCAACGTGCATCGAAATAAACATTGTCATAAAATTCTATACATTAGTTCGTGATCTAAAGTGTCCACAAAAATTTTGTCCCACAGAGACAAACAAATATTCTAAAAACGTCCAAACAGTGTTCAGGGCACCTAAAAACGCATAAACTGTGAATATTATCTTTTTTTTATTTTTTATTTTTTTTTTATGAACATATAAGAAGAAAAAAAAAAGAATTTTAGGTTGTGTATAACAATTATTGTTCAAACAGAAACATCTATAATATAGAAAAGAGATAAATTTTTTCCCAAGGAAATTAATCAAATAACATATAATACGGGATAAGGTGAAAGGAAGATTTTCTGTTCAGATAAAGCTGATAATAATAAGCCAGCTGTTCTATCTAAAAGATACAAATGCTACATTTACTGCTAATAGGTTAAATAGATAAATGGTCAAAGTTAGAAAAGCTTTTAAAAAGCCTTATATATATATATATATATATAATAACTGAATAGAATGATTTCTCGTAAAATCTGTTATATATATATATAAAGATATAGGAAGTAAACCCTATCTTTTAGAAGATTAATCATTTTATTCACAGTTTTCGTATAACAAAATTTCTAAAAACTGGTATTTCGTATGTCATAGTGCAATATCTTAAAAAAGTGCATTATAAATAAAATAATCTGGTGTGTCACTCGCACGACTTTCTCTTACCCTGAAATTCAATACTATAAATACAGTTTAGAGATTAAGAGGTAAGATAACTAGTACTATGTTGAAACAATTCAAATTAGTCTTCGATATAGTTTAATATGATAATTAGTCCTATGGGGGGGGGCTACCGCCTCATTCAATACACCGTTTCATTACTGCACCTACATTTATATAGAAATTAAATCCGTTTTTAAAATTAAAAGTTCACTTAAAATTACTCAGGGGCAGCTTTCAGACAACTTTCACGCAACATTCCTTGAAACTAATCAGTCTCGATTAAACTTTTCGAGCAACAAACTTATATCAACTTGAAAATACAACTTTTGGATCTCCTGAAATTATTCGTTTCTAAGTATTTATTATATGTCTATAAGGAATTAGTTTTAATGAGCAGCTTTCCTGAACATGGTAAAACATTTTAGCAAAGCACTTCCACTAACAATAAAAAAGAATGTTATCGCTTAAATATTTTCTGCTCTGTATATCTTTTGAAGATTATGTACAGACCACAGGGTGCACCTAAATATAATCCTGTAGTAATAATAAATGGCACAATCTAAAATACACTTCCATCAATGTTCAACTATTGTCGCACTATAATCTATCTCTTTTCTGTAGCCCTGTAAATAAATAGTGAATGATTTTTCTACAATATTTTACATGAAACAAGTTTTTACGCATATAAAAAATATACATTCATTTCATGTAGTTTAGTGCAGTCTATTTATGTTAAACTCTACTTACCTGCAATTTCCCCCTTAGACGTAATGTATTTTAATTCGCTTGGGTGTCCTTGTACACGAACCATTTGCTTCATCTCAACGAAATGCTTAGTGTAGCATCCCTGTATCATACACATTTAGAATACCAAGTTTGAACTTTCGGATACCATTTGTACTTGAGATATGCTGATAACAGACAAACGTATACATAAACACGCATACAGACACATAGACCAACCGCTAAAAACATGATTTTCGGATTCAGGGCACCTCAAAGCGTGTAAATGCAATAAAAAATCGCTTTCGAAAATTTGACCCTAAAAAAAACTTTCTTAACCTTATGGGTAAGAAAAAGTAAAAAGTGATACGATTTGAATATAATACCGTATTATGATACATGCCGTAATACACATGATGTTATGTATCAGAATATAGTTAATGAAATATAAAATAAAAGTTTTACAAAGCGTTAACGATATATTTTGATTAGAAAAATGAATATTTTTTAAAATTCTGCTTCGCTATTTTTATTCTGTAATAAGTATTCTTAAACCTTACTATAATATATTAAAAAAGAGTTTTATAAATACCAAATGTAGTTAAATTAAGTGGCCAAACATCGTGTAATATGTATATATATATAACTTTTTTAACCATGTATTATATGTACTCAAATGGGGAAATGGTACAAAATGGGCACCAAATGGTACAGGGAAATGTGAATTTTTTTGAAGGATTTTAAAAATGAGAGACCCTTCTACGGAAAAGGAGAAAAAAAATCGTCACTTTATCAAACATTCCAAATTATTGATACATTTTTTACTCCTCTCTCCTTCCTACTGATGTTAACGACACAGTGGCTCATGGACTAATACTAAAAGTATTAATGAACAAACTTTGACCCACTTCTCAAAAAGGTTCGCTACCAATGTACTAATCAGAAGAAAACCTAATAAAATTTTTTATGTAACGAATCTTATTGTATTTGACTTATTTATTCATACTTTTACACGAAAATTGTGTCCAAATTCGACCTCAAAATAGTACTTTTGTACCATATGTGTAATAGAAAGTAAAAATGGAATAAAAGATTATTTTAAGTCAGAAAGTTGATGTAAAAAATAAAACAAATCAATATTGCGTTTTCCCGTTTCATTGTAAAATTACACGAACTTTATTGTTTTAATGTAATGTATATTACTAAAACAAACATCATGTTACTTTTTGTTAAAATGCAATGGTAATTTCCTTTGGAAAATATTCTTCAGTATTTATAGAGAAAAAAAAGTCAACGTAATTTACCACTTTAAGAATCGTAAAAGAAAATACTTACAAAACGTCGCTTTTGGATATCTGAGAAATAAATATTATTATTCTCTCTCTCTCTCTCTTTTTTAAAATCTTTATCTTCGTAACACTCATTTACTCTCCTGAAGATGTAATTTATATTCAGTTCACATTACTTTTACTTTACAATCCCTTTCGTTAGCAACGTTCAGAGTTTGAAATGCTTTGTTAAAACTCTTCTGTTTTTCATTTATCAAGAAATTAGTATTATTGTCAGAAAAAATCAATGGTTAAAACTAAGGTTAAAATTAAAGAATTTTTAGTTTTTATTATTTGCAAAAAAAAAAAAAAAAAAAAAAAAAAAAGAGGTACAAAACTCTATAACTAATAAATAACTTAAAAAAAAAAAACTATCAGCAATAAACAGTAAAGTTTTCAAATTTTCAAATTAGGAGAATTCCAACTTAGAAAAAAAAATCAGTATTTTAAACGACAGATTATAAAATCAATTAATTAATTAATTAATTAAAAAAGAATTATGGAAATTTATTAACTTACAATACTTGAATTTCCTCGAATCGAAGAAATGAAATATATTACCTGAAAAAGAAAAAAGAAATGGTTATTGCAGTTGAATTGCATTGCCATCATATAATAAGAATTTAAATTTATAAATTAAAGTGATTTTACTTATAATTTTTAGGAAAGATATTCTTAATATGATAAAAACCTTTCAAAATATTGAATCTCTTGCAATCGTCTAACTATTGTCGTGAATTGTCAAATAACACTCATGTTGTCTACTTTACATTATACAATATAATTCCCAATATCAAAAAATATATGCACACTTTTTTGCTTATAAAAGCTATTTATTTCAACTTGCTATAAATGCACCGTCACTGTTTGAAACAGGCCACCTGAAATGAAGTAGAATAAAGCCTTTCTTATATTACAGGATAAACGCAGAGCTAAACTAATGGAAAGAACTGAAGATGTAATGCTGTATATTGTAATAACTAATGTAATTTTAAACATAAATACTAGCAATTTATGTGCTAGCGTCTTTTTGCTGTAAATTTAAGACATGGCTGTAAACTAACTAAAATCTTTCCTGTATCAATACAGTGAATTTGCGAGGTAAATTTCTTTTCAATACCCAAGGTTTCATTTTATCCTCTTATACTTAGGTTTACGAACAACCCAACATCTGTATATATATATAAATTACGTGTCACGATGTTTGTCCGGGGTAAACTCCTAAACTAAGGAACCGATTTTAATGAAATTTTGCACACTGTGTGCAGTTTGGTCCAACTTGAGAGATAGAATAGTTTTTATCTCAATTTATTGTCACAATATTGTTTTATTGCAATTATTTGTTAATTATAGACCTTTATTAAAGTTGCTCCAAAATATCTGTGAGTTCCATAAGTTTAATTGTTGCCAAAAAGAAAAAATACGAGTTCATTTTCTTTCGACATAAAAGTAAATACATTTAATCAAACGTGAACGTTAAAAAATTATAAAAAGTTAAATTATACATCTCACGAAAATTGACGTCATAATGAATTTAAAGATTTTATTCGCATTGATAAAGTATGTAGTTATACACAAGCGAAGTGTGACGCCACTGACAGTCTGTGAAATCAAGAAAAAGATTTCTTATGTTAATGGCCCATTGTATTTTTTGTAAAAAATTATTAAAAACGCGGAAAATTATTTCCGGATTTTGATCCCCATATTTTTGTATAGATATGTATTATTTATACGTTAGATTGAGTTATTTTGCTGTTAAATTGACAAAATTTTAATTTTAAATTTCAAAGCTCTGTCGTCATTGGAGTTTTTCGTATTTGGGGATCAAAAACGTAACACGAAAATATACAAGCTAGATGTATATTTTCGTAATATGTATTGTGTGAAATATTGTTTCATATTATTCATTACTCTCTTAATATAAGTTGTTAAAATAACCATGATTTTTGAAAGGAATTAAATGTGTGCGCCAGATAATTTGGCGATATTACTTTTTTCTGCCAAGGATGATAGATATGAAATTTATTCCGCTGCAACATGTTAATATCTTATATCAGATACATTATGTATATGCTACAATTTATTTCACGTGACACGTGTGTTAAAAATTTATTTACGACATAACCTTGCTTTTTCAATTTTTGTTGCATTATTCTAATCTGTATCACTTCGTTTTCTTTAAGAAATTTGTGATCTATACATAACGTTCTAAATAAAAAGTAACCATTTCAATATTTTAAAACTTATTTAAAAGTCTGTTTTATTTAACATTAAATTTTAAAACTTAATTTAAAACTTATTTAAAAGTCTGGAAGAGTTTAAGTCTGTTTATTTGTTTTGTAACGCTAATCTATATGATCGATGTTCGAAACTTTAATTAATTATTTCTCTTATTTTTCTTTACTTTTTCTTTAATAACTTACCAATTTAACGTTTCTGATTAAATTTGTGATTTATATATATATTTTGCATTAAATTTTGACTCATATTTATTGCTGAAAATGCGATCTTAAAATCTTGCAATTTTCTTATCTTAATCCTCAATGCTTTCCTTCTTGATTAACTTGAATTTACTATTAAAATTTTAACATACTCAGAATCTTCTCACCACTTCGTTAAAATATATTTATCTTTTCAGTAATATATAAATCAGTATATCCCCACAACGATATTTGGCAATTTTTTGTTGGCGATTATGGCTAAATCATAAATCTATAAATGATAAATGATAATCTAAATCATAAATCAAAAACATAAAATAATAAATCCAAAATAAACAACATATAGGCTGCCATATTATATCACAAACAGTCCAGAGCGACATCATTATCGTTCAAAACGGCGCCAAAGAAAAATCGCCAAATTCAGCTGTGGGGATATACTGATACTGAAGTTATAATTATCCGAATATAATTACTGAAGTTATATTATAAGTTATAGTTGTGGGTAACAACTATAGTATTTCCCCACAACTGGATTTGGCGATTATGGCTAAATCATAAATCTAAAAATCATAAATGATAAAATCATAAGCTAAATCATAAATCTAAAATAAAAGCATGCAGGTTACCGTATTTTATTGCAAAGAATCCAGAACGACTTCGTTATCGTTCAAAAAGGCGCAAAAAAAAAAAAAAAAAAATCGCCAAATCCAGTTGTGGGGAAATACTATATACCTTATCAAATTATCAACTTATTACTTAGCCGCAGCAACGCGTGGCCGGGTCTGCTAGTAAAGTTAATATATTATTATTATTATTAATTACATATTTAATGATTATGTAAAAAAAAACGAAAAAAAAAAAAACTCTGGTGTTTCACTCATACAACTTTCTCTTACCCTGCAATTTAATACTAAAAGTGCAGATATGGATAGTGGTTAAGATAATGAGTATAGTTGTGAAAACCTATGTCAAAACGATTCAAATTAGGCTTCAGAACATTTTTATTTGACAAATAATTCTATGTGAAGGGGGCTACCACCCCCCTGAACACCCCATTTCATTATTGTAACTACATTTATACAGACTTCAAATCTGTTGTTAAGTTCAAAAGTTTATTTAAAATTATTCAGACATTTTCACAAGCATTATTCCTAGAAACTTATCAATCTTGAACCAACTTTTCAAGTAAGAAGCGTATTAACTTCAATCTACATTATTTGGATTGCACAAATTATTTAATTTATTCTAACAGACACAGTCCAAACAGTCCAAGATTAAACTATAAAACTTGACATCGGTATTTAGGAAGCCTCAAAACGTGTAAATATACAAAAAACGAATAATGAATATTTAGCTTAAAAAATACATTATTTATCATATGCTACGAGAACTTAATTTCAAATCCTGAGCAGCTTTCCTGGACATGGTAAAAAAATATAGTAAAGCACTTCCACTTACAAATAAAAAAGAATGTTACGGCTTAAATATTGGCAGCCCTGTATAGCTTCTGTATTGTCGTATTATAATCTAGTTCTTTTGTGTAGCCCTGTAAACCAACAGTGAATAATTTCTATAGCATATTCTACATGAAACATGTTTTTACGCATATAAAAATTATATATTCGTTTCATTTGGTTTAGTGCAGTCAACAGATGTTAAACTCTACTTACCTGCAATTTTCCCCTTAGACGTAATGTATTTTAATTCTCTTGGGTGTCCTTGAACACAAACCATTTACTTGAACTCGACGAAACGTTTAGTGTAACATCCCTATATGATATACATTTAGAATACCAAGTTTGAATTTAATGCTATAATTTGTATTTGAGATATGTTGATAACAGACAGATGCACAGACACACACAGAGACACACAGACCAACCTCTAAAAACTCGATTCTTGAATTCAGGGGACCTCAAAACGTGTAAATATAACAAAAACTCAGTTTCTAAAATTTGACCCCAAAACAATATTTTTCTACCTTATGGGTAAGAGAAAGTAAAGAAAATAAATAAATAAATAACATATGATACTTAGATAAGAATATAAAATGGTCTGAAATTTAAATGTATATCAAATTCAAGCATTCAAGGGCTGAATTATGAGCATTTTTAACTTTAGTTAACAAGTACTGGATTCGATTCCCAATTCGGGTGTGAATGCTGGTAGTAGTTCAAAATTCATTTTAAGCTGTAGTCCTCGATTTAAATAGTTCCATTGAGCAAAAATTGGCCATAGAGAAATAATCATATTAGACTGAAGATTTCTTTTATAAAATGTAACTATCTAAATCCGTTAAATAAATAAATAATAATAATAAAACTCTCATTTTTACATTGTTATTATTTATGTAACTACTCTGCATTACTTTGCGATTCCATATTATAGTGTATATCTTTTAGTGTATTTTTATAGTGCATTACTTTGTGATTCCATTGGCAAATTTATATATAAGGCACATTTTTATAAACGGTGACATTTCATGCGAACCTCCGTTTTTTCAAATATTAAAATGTGTTAAGTCAAAAATTAAGACATAAATTAAAATGGATACTTACATTTATTTAAATACATAAAAGGATTCTACAGAAATTTTTAAAGGTAGGTTGGTTGATTAAATTTAACGTTGCACTAGTACTGCACGATGGGTAACTGGCGACGTAATGCTTTTTAGGATTTTTGTTTAAAATTAACTCTTCTGGAGCATTTTAAGATATGGAATGTAAAAGATACACGTGTTGACAAAAATATATTTAAAAAATATTTTTACAATTATCTATAAAAAATAGCTTATAAACTTTTCAGTTTACTTATTTTGACTCATTTTGACTTATTTTGATATGATGACTTATATTTTTCATATTTGACTTATTTTGACTTTCTTTTGTTTACTGTTTCTTTTCTCTCTGGAAACTTTTTTTTTTTTTTTTTCTTTTCTTTTTTTTTTTTTTTTTTTTTTTTTTGGTATCTTATTTTGACATATTGAAAAATATATTGAAAAGTAAATGTAGAAAAGGAATTACGATCTAAAATTTGAGAATTTGAATGTTTTTCTACACTGTTAAAATTTCAGTTCAAACTTGAACCACTGTATGGAATAAAGTTATAAGCAATACCATACCGTAATATGGTTCAACATCAGTTTTAAGTTTTCTAATTCTTGGGATTTCTAATTCAAGTTGAACTAAAAAATTCACTCACACCGGAAATATGAATCTGTAAAATTCCTACTGAAACCGCCTAAATTAAAGAGCGTGGTCGAAAACATAAGTACAGTGCAAATTTTGTGCAACAACTAACCTATGGACTAAGATAAGATTCTAGAAAATTTAGCCACTTTTATCAAAATCAAAGAAACAGATTCAGTTAGCAAGATATGACACAGTGGTTTGGGCGTTTGACTTGAGAAGAGGCAGTCTTCAATCGGACGTCTATTTATTTATTTATTTTTTTTTTTTTTATATATAATACCAATAATTTGTTCAATGTAAAATTAACAAATCATGGTAATTGGTTAAACCACAGGGTAGTTGCAGCGGCTTCAGTACCAATTTTTTTTTTTTTTAAACTGACACAATTTTTTAACAATGTATATAAAAATATAAAATAATGAATGACGCATAAATTCAAAACTGAAACACATTTAAAAAAAAAAAAAAAAAAAAAAAAAAAAAAAAAAGAGTTCCTCAAAAGGTTCTATTATTTTGAGAACTTTAAAGGTTTTATTTCTAATTATTATTTTGTTTTTTAGATAATTTTAAAGACAAGTGTTAAAAATTATTTTTTAAATCTAGACTTGGTTTCCTAAATGTTATTTTATAAGTTATATATATATATATATATATATATATATATGTGTGTGTGTGTGTGTGCGGGTAATGTAAATCATATGGTTCATTGGTTTTACACACTTTTCAATTCTACTTACCTATTGCGCAGCTCAACTTTTTTTTTTTTTTTTTACTGTTAGAAATTTTAAAAACGTATTGCCCTACTGAAAATGTACTTTGAGTCTTTCTCGCTTATAACCCATACTGAATATTTAGGTGCTCTTCTCGAAACTAATCATAATACTGTTCATATCATATTTCATAGAAAACACGATTTTGTGAATCAAAATAATATATGTATGTTAGTTTCGTTATTTTTACAGTATGCAATTATAAAGATAGAAAATTTGCTTAACATAATTACCTCTCATAGACCATAATGTATCCAAATTTTTTTGTGAATCCTCGCACACAAATCAGTTGTATTATTTATTTATACTATCTTAAGTGGAAAAAAGGCTCTAGTGAATCTGAACTTGAATAAGATACATGAGATTCATGAAATTTAAAAAATATTTACGAAAATTGGCAAACATACAGACGAATCAAATTCATAAACCACATTTTAGCTTTGTTAGAATGTATTTACTTACAGAGTTTAAGGGTAAAAACTAAAAATGGACAAAAGAAAGACATTCACTTGCACTATTTGACGGTTTATATAACGCAATAAAAAATAATCCTCCAGTTCGTTATATATATGTTTTATAGGCACACTACATACTTTTTCTTTTCCAGAGGGAAATTAATCTGATTCTTTACTATAAAAAAAAAAAAAAAATACGTTTTGCATTGCGTTTATTTATGAAACAAATACACGTGATCTGACATTCTTTTCTGACATGAAAACAACATATTGATTTAAACGGGAATAATAAAATTGAAATATAAACTTTATCAAATATTAAATGTACATGTGCGAAACGTCTGGTAAAGTAACATTATGTTTTTAAATGCATTTTTCATATAGTTAGTAGTTTAAAAGTTCATAGTAAAAACACCAGATTTTTTAATTTACTAAATTTTAGTGTACTGTACGATTCATATAGAATAAAAAGTCAATATAGAAGGCCACGTAAAATAATACGAATCTGTTGCTTTCTTTTTGATGTAATTAAGCGTGTGAAATCAAGTATGCGTATTGCTATAGAAGTTTTCATTCAGTCGTATGGTCTTAATCATAAATCTTTTTATTTTTCCTTTCTTTTTGCCTTGTCCCGTTACCCGTTGCTATGTTATGTTACTCAGATGTCTCTCCAGAGCAACGCGGAAATATATATTCCCATCACAAAAAAACAAAAATAACTTAATAAAACCCTGAAGGTACAACTGTCCCGTACACAACTATATTTATTTTTTCTTTTCCTGTTTTTATATCGGATTGCGGCTGGTGCAAAAAGTCAACCGGTTCACTCTCCCTAAAACCTGTTTCTTATGCCCCAAGAATAGCGAGAGAGATAGATTCGCTTTATACGAAATAAGCATTTTATATATGAAGGTAAAATACTCTCGCTGCCAGAGAGAGAAAAATAATGACCAAAGGGCAAAAAAGTCTAGTTTGTGTGTATATTTCTTTGAGAGAGAACTCATTATTTCTTTAAAAGTCAAATTCGTGATTAAATAGCGGCTGAAACTGTTTTATAGATTTTAAATCCTTCTTAAACAAAGTATAAGTTTCAATTCAGGTTTCTTTTTTTCTTCTTCTTCTTTTCTTTTCTTTTTCTTTTCTTTTCTTTTTTTTTTACACAAAAATGTATCTAACTGAACTTCTGAATAGTTATTACTTCCTTATATATTAAATAGAAGAAAATATTGTGTTCGTAAAAGTACCGGAATTCGACTGTTTTCTACGACTTCGAAGTTTTGCCCGTTTTTAGAATGATGTGTCTTTATATCAGAGTGTGAGTGCGACAAAATCGTTTTAGATCAAGAGAATCGTTTTAGGACCTTGACAGGACTTGTACCTATCAATTTTTGTTACATATCTTTGAACAGGTAGCGCTGCTATGGTGCAATTTCCCATATTTACGGGAATGCTCTATCTCAGCTTTTATAGTATATAATTAAAGAAAAATTAATATTTAGAGTGTCGTTAGGAAAATATATATTGATGCAATTTGGGTACATATCGGCTGATAGGTGGTGCTACTATGATACATTTTTTTTTTCATTCTGTTACAAGATCTACATGAAAGCTATAGCTTCACTTCTATAGCGTATAAATGCACCAAACTTACTGTGTGAGAAGGTCATTATAAAAAGGATACTGTCTTAATTTATGCATATATCAGCTATCAGGAAGGGCCAGAGCACGACTATGCTTTTTGATTACCCGGGGCACTGATCCTATTTCTACAGAGCTCGACAAAATAGGCTGTTTTGTTTTTTATGTTGTGCAGTGAATTTTTTTTAATTTTTAATCAGAAGACAACTCAAAAACTAAAGTATTCATCTAATATAAATGTTATTTTATAAAGGTTTAGGAGATAGTGACAAAATTTATTGATGAATGTTTAATCTCTTTACTGTAATGTAGAAAGAGAGTTTTAATAATTTTTGCTTTTACTAGACTTATTACTTTAAAATTTGTACTGATACTTTGAAGCTATTGTAGGTGAGGCCCTCTAAATTTGGAGACCCTGTGCCAGTGCCTTGTGTACCCATACCATAATCTGGCCCTGGGCAGAGCTTCCATTGTTAACCTTTTGTGTTTTAATTTATGTACCTCAGCATCTGTAGGTTAAAATTTTAACAAACTGCATATGTAAAACTTTCCTGTCAGAAGCCATGTTGAATAAATTTTAGCTGGAATAAAATTGGCTCCAGCATACTTACTTTCTTAAATATTCAATATTTTGGAGCACTTTTAGTCATTTTTAAATTATTTGAATCTAGAATTCTACATATTTAGCACAAAATGACATCTTATTGTATTTTGTGAAAGAACAACTTTCAAAATAATTTTATCTCTGAACTTTAACTGCGAGTAATTTTTGAAAATTTCAAGCTTAAAGCTATATATATATATTTTTTTTTAATTATACAAAAGAGTAGAAAAAGTACACAATCATTAGAAGACAGCAACAAATTTGAAAAATTAATAATTAAATAATTAATTAGTGGATGTATTAGTTACAGATTTCGGACATTGCTAATCATTACATTATAGAATTAGGTAAACAATATTAAATACGACTTATTCACACAAACGACGTAATAATAATAATAATAATAATAATAATAATAATATATTAAACACCATTTATACATTTTAGGACAAATCCTTTCAAAAACAGTATTTACAGAAAGAAATATGGAAAAATTTCGATTGTTACGTACTTCGAACGAAATTTTACAAAAACACATATAAGTACTTAAAAGCGTTTAAAAGAATTTTAAAGATAGATAAAAGTATTTAAATAGTTTACTTTATATATTTAGGGTTCAAATAACAACTTTGTTTCTATAGTTACTTCCAAGGACAACAAACTACAAAACATTTTTTTTTTCTAGAAATGTTTTACATTTTGTGCTTTATTTATACACAGCACTTATATATTTCAAAGAAAACATTACAATAGATTAATTTTTATTCGTTTTAGGATATCAGATAATTTTTAAAAATATATTTACCGAAAAAAATATTGGTGATTCGATCGTTCCGTGGTCCGTGCACCGCAGTTTCTTATTTAAGAAAAGTGTAATTTTTAAAACAAATTTTACTAAAACACATAAAAATACTTAGAAACGTTTAAAAAATCCTTTTAAAGATAAATAAAAATGCTTAAATTGCTTAATACATTTTCTGTTCCAACAACAACGTTGTCACGACCGTTATTTTTGTACATAACAAAATAGAAAATGTTTTTTGTTAAAAAATTCCTTCTATTTTCAAAAATTATGGTAAATCAGTATTATTTTCTGGTAAAGAAGTTATCAAAGATTCATCTTTTTAAAATATTCATTTCCTATTTATTGTTAAAAATACATGGAAACAAGTTATAACTCTTTCACTCGTGACACGTTGAAACAGTTAACATTTTGAATGTTAGTTATTGACTTTTTTAGCCCAAAATAATAACATTTCAAAATATTTATACAAATCTTTAACGATAAATTATATTAAATTTTGCCTTTGATCGAAATTAGAGATTCAGAGAAAAACATTTCTAGTTAAAAATAATTATATTTATAATGTATGATGAGTTTCCATTTTTTGAGAACTTTCTTACTTAGTTACTTTTTTAAAGGTGTCATATTATTTACTTAAAAACCAATTTCATGAATGAAATTGGACTTAAAATTACCAAATGAGTTTACCTGTTCGTGAACAAACTTGTAAAATTTTCGTATTTCATGTAACTTATTTCATGAACGATGAACCATATATTACGCGATAATACAACGTTAGAAAGTTTTAAAACCATTAATGAAAATTTTATGCAATCTCGTAAAATTTCTTAGTTATTCATTATTCGTGAAACTTTTATCGTATCTTTTAACCATTTGGGAAGATAAAATGATCTCTTTGAACTTTAAGTTTTCCGCTCTTACGACATATTTCTGAAAATTACAGGATTTTTTTTTTTTTTTTTTTTTTTTTTTTCAAATATATCTAAGATAGATAAAATATGAGAAGATAAGAAAGAAATAGTTTTGATTTTGACTATTATGGATATTAATGATAGAAAACAAGAAATTTGTAAGGAAATATATTTAGTTGCAAAAAATACGCAAAAATATCTTTCGAATTGAAATATCAAAACACAACTCTTCATATAATAACAGGAGACTTGGCGTTGGAATATTAAAACCCGAATAAACTACTACGTCAGAAACGCCAAAGAAAAATATTGCAAATGCATACTTCTGTTTCGGTAGCCTAAAGCGTACCGTCTTCAGTGCAAAAAAGCACTGAAGACGGTACACTGAAATTTGCACTGAACACGGTTTGCACTGAAGAACTTTAGGCTACCGAAACAGCTGTGTGCATTTGCAATATTTTTCTTTGGCGTTTCTGACGTAGTAGTTTATTCGGGTTTTAATACAACTCTTCACAGTCGAAAAAAATGGCAACATAAATGCAGCGTGAAAGCAGCATGGTACTACATTACACATACCACCTTTCATGTTAC
Organism: Salticus scenicus; assembly: GCA_963930645.1. NCBI lineage: Eukaryota > Metazoa > Arthropoda > Arachnida > Araneae > Salticidae > Salticus > Salticus scenicus. The sequence continues at coordinate 4,904,892 of OZ005656.1, forward strand.
TTTTCTTTTATTGTTTTTTTTATACTATTCCCATTCATTGTAGAGAAAGTTTTGTTTTCATTTCAAATTTTTGAAATTGGCTTTTGTTATAAGTATACGTTCTTAGGTACCTTGAATCGCAAAATCATATTTTAAATGATTAGTTTGTTTCCTTGTGTATATGACATTTATCGGCATAATTTGAAAACGAATATTAGCATTAAGTTCTTCTGTATTTCAGCGGATTACCACACAGAGATAAGACTTGAAACTTTTATATGTCATTTGGCAAATGGTTCGTGAAAAGAGACATACAAAAGAATTCTAATTCTTTAAATTAATGGCGAAATTTCTCGTTAGTATATATTAGTACCTTTATACAACATTAATCAAAATGAAATTAATATATATTTTTTATAGGTCAAAAGTACGATGCACATTGATATGTAGGAAAAGCATTCGTATTTCGTTTACAGGGCCACAAAAAAGTAGTTGGATAGATTATTACTCAGACTGGAAATGGCGTGAAATATATTTCAAGTTGTGTTATATATATATTGATGTGTTAAATTCAGATGTATCATTTGATGCATATACAATTAGCATGGCTGCTCAAAATTAATGAAATAATTTTCAATGTATGATGAAAGTGAAACTTTTCTGTCATTTTATGAATTTAGATAAAATATTCATCTAAGTGCTAAAGGGTGTTATTTAGTCTTCGCAATACAGAAATACACGTTTAAATGTATTATCTCATATCTCACACTTTACACTATAATAATATGTCTATACTAACGTTGAGTAAGAGAAGGTAGTGTGAGTGCATGTCAGATTATTTCTCCTGTTAAAGAGTCGTGCTCATTTATTAAAATCTGAAGAAAACTAGTGCATAGTTTTACAATTTATTGTTTTTACTTATAAAATACGCAGTCTTCATTATTTAACACCATTCTAATGAATAAGTATAATTACACAGAAAAAAATATTCTTATAGAAACAGCAAAAATATGGTTCATTCAATTACTTTTGTTGTTGATATAACCTCAACAAAAATTTTGCTAACTAGAATCAAATAAAGTGTAAAACCTAAGTGTACCCTTCAAAAGGTATTTAGTTTATTGTCAGTAAAATTATTTTGTTGATTTAAACAAACAGTGCTGATGATTCAGCACATCTCGTAACTGACTAGCTCATCGTAACTTATTCGGTGTTATCGTAGCCAATAAGAACGACTCTATTTTAAGCAATTTTCTTTTGATTAATTAGAGTATGTTGATTTGGTAATAGCTGTACAAAATTACTGTTAAAAGGACAAAATTTATTTTAAAAATCAAACAACAAAATAAATTTGGTTTTCCTAACAAAACATTACTTTCGGTGTTCAGGTATAATGGGAAAAAAATAAGAATAAGGTCTTCTTTAATTAACATATGCTAGTAAACAGGTTTTTAAATGACATGAAAAAATAAATATCACACTTCATCATGCATGAAATTAACTTACACATAAAAAATATAATAATTATAATAAATAAACACTTGTCTTGATTAAATACTTCCCTTGAGTGATTAAAATTACTTTAAAATCAGAATGCATCTTTTTTTTTTTTTTTTTTTTAAGGAAAATTTACACATTAAATTTGACACATTTCTAAAATTAATTTCCTTTTATGTAAACTTAATAAATATTAGCAAAGAAGTTGCAGAACTCATAATGCGTGAAATAAATAATATTACTCAAATAAATAAATTATTTAAAAAAAATAATAATAATAAAATTCATTTTACATCAATTGTACAATTTTGTTGCTAAAACTTATGCGATATTGACAAAATTAATAATGTAACAACTTTGAATCAAAAACACACGAACTCCAATGAACTAAAAGATTTTGTACAAAACGGAGGCACTAAACACGAAAACAAAAATTTTCTAATATATAAATAAAATGCATCAAACAGTTAAAAAATAATATTTTCTTGGGGGTTTGTTTCATGAAAATAAAGCATATATGTTTCTCCCCGAACTTGTAAAATAAAAATAAAAACATCACTTAGGGCAGAATAGGGGAAAACTTATGTTTAAACAAATACGAATAAAAATGTTTACATAAAAAATAATAATAATAATAATAATAATAATAATAATCTTACATGATAGTTAAATAAAACAATATAATAAATATCTGGTTTTTTCACTTTAGGCAGAAAATATATTAAAAATGTTATTTGAGTTTATTTTCTACTTATTTTTTTTTTTTTTTTTTTTTTTTTTTTTTAAACTTTGTATCTTATGCGACATATTAAATCAAATGAAAAATTGAGATAAACGCATTGATTAAGCATTTTAAACCACAAAGTAAAAAAATACCCCCCCCCCCAGCGAAAAATTCACTTTAACAAATAAAAGTTGCTAACCAAAATTATAATAATAAATATATAAAAGAACTGGTTTAGATTGATGTCTAGAGAGATATATCCACTAGAAATAATTAATTAAATAAATAAATAATTAAATACTAATAGAAAAGTAGCCTCAATAGTACAATAGTAATAAAAAATAGCTACTTCAAGTCAGCCTTTACTTAATAACCATCTCATAAAATTTCACACCTGTCACAAGCTTTTAAAACTTAATTGTAGGAAATTAAATAGTGGTATAGTTTAGCTTTTGCTTTAGAACAATATATTAACTTCCTACGTTATATTCTAATGCAATAGAAAAAAAAAATATTTTATTGGATCAAGATTGTGACCATTCATTCAGCTTACTAATGTTTTTCGTGGGTTACTCCGAAATTCGTATGAATACGTACTAGGACTTCTTAGAAAGATCTTTTATCTAGGGCGTTTCTAACCTAGATTCCACATGTCATTTAAGACTAGGTCTCACGTGTAAACAATTGCTGCTATTCACACCTCTCCTCTTGTTACATTAACCAGAAAATGCGTCAAGTGATTAAAAAATATAACACTTATGGATTATTTTATTTCAAAGAAAACAAATCTATCTTTTTTTTTCTCTAATACATTTTGATGTAAATTTAAATGATTTGCAATCATATAGATATACTAGCAGGCTTTGCCCGCTTCGCTGGACATTAAGCTTAAATGAGTTGTCAAAATGCCATACCTTTATTAATAACCTAAGTTCTTGCTGTGATTGTTAGAGGTTTTCTCGCTCCCAATGTGAGGAGTCTGGGTCCCCACTGTCTTCGGCACAACTTACCCACTTCTTACTTCCCCACCCTCAGCGGCTGAGTTCGAAGTTTTGCAAAATCCCACTAATGTACATAATGCGTACACTTAATCAATATCCACACACCAAAATTCGCTATTCTAAGATAATTCAAAGCGAATTCAAACGGAAAAACATGTTTTTACACATGTTTATTGCCCTCCGACTCCGAGAAGGAAGGGGAGGATTTCGAATTTCGTGAAATGCAGTTACAATAAGTGCCGGTTGCATACAAACAATTTACACACCAAATTTCGTGACCACAGAAGTCTTTAATAGACAGTATTATAAATAAATAAATACAAAAAGCAGAGCTTAAGGAACCCTTTTGTGACATTAAATATTTTAAGACATTTTTGCGATGAACTGAATTGGCTATCTCAATTGTGCAATTAAAGATCTTGGCGAGAAACGTCCGAGCTACTTCGGTGCCGAATTTCAAATTTTGCCAAAGGGATCCAATACCAAAGCTGTTCCATATCGAATCTGGGTTGTAAACGGAAAAAGGGTAAAATAAATTAAAAATATCAGACCTATATTTATAAATTTGATACCGAATGAAAGGGGCGATTTTGCTGAATCCAGAGGTTCAAACAGTTTTTCGATGCGACAATTAGATTTTTAAAAAATATCTAAAGCATGAAATTTAAGTGACAACGGAAAAACGGATAAAGGGAAAAATAAATTAGAAATATCAGACCTATCATTACAAATTCAGTACCAAATGAAAGGGGTGATTTTTCTGAATCCTGGGGTGTAAACAGTTTTTCGATACGACAATTAGATTTTTTAAAATTAACTAAAGTATGAAACTTAGATGGCAACACTTCATTTCAATCTTTTCATAATTGGTAGTGCTAGTGCGAATCACGCGAATACAAACGTCTTTAACTTATTTTATTTTATTTTTTTCCATTCAAAGCATTTTAGTGAAAATATATTTATGGCGCATGCGCAGGCGTTTTTTAACCACAATTTAAACACTAATCATAATTTTGAAAATTTCTATAGATATAATTTCAAGTTGGGTGAAGACCTAAGTTTCTGCCAAGCGCCGTTGAATTCCGTCCAGCCGTTCTCGAGTGATGCCCAGACAAACGTGTTTTAGTCTTTTACCCCCTAGGGGGGGAACGGGGGGGGAATTTCTGAAAAGTTGTTAGATATAATTTTAAGTTGGGTGAAGACCTAAATTCCTGCCAAGCGCCGTTGAATTCCGTCCAGCCGTTCTCAAGTGATGCCCGGACAAAAAAAGTGACATTCGGACACGATGACACACACACACACACACACACACACAGGCAAAATTTTCTGAAGTTATTTTCGGCTTTCATGGGGTGTAAAACGTGAAGATATCGCAAAATTTTTTTGATTCCGACAAATTTACAGACAAAAGTCTGATTTTATTAATATAGATTTAATCTAAAAAAAAAGTAAAAGTACATCATGTCTTCTAAATTATAGTAAAAATACGTTTTTACACAAATACGGATAAAATATTCTCATCATATTCAATTCTTTTCAACTCACATGTATTTCTTTTATAATACAGATGTAATAACTATCTGAAATGTTTATAACAATAATAGTAATAGTATTAATAATAATAATAATAATAAATATCTCACCAACTGACATTTCTAATAGTTATTAGTTACCAAGAATTTAAAAAAAATTCGATCAGTGAATCGTTTAATAAATAAACAATTAAGCAAAATATAATAGGGATAATATAATAGCAAAATATAATATTGGAGTATTTCACTCCCCCTTCGAAGTTTGTATGCTTGTACAGAGGATGTTTACACATTTTTAGAACGATTTCAGGGCTGTTTAATTAAAGTTTAAAATACAAAGACTATTTTTTTAAATGTTCAACATTACAGCCTTGATGCCAGACTATAAGTTTGCATCGGGATTTCCACGATAGAACGACTTTTCGCAAAATTTCCATAGGTATTGATTTCCATTTATCTTCCATGACTCCAAAGTCCATCAATCGTGGTGAGTTTGTGCTTAGAAAGAGCTCTTTTCAATAGACAAAAGTTGAAATTTAAGAGGACTTTGCTGGAATATGTTGAAAGGTATATATTCAATACTTGTATCAATCGTCATTTTTTCAAGAAATGCAGTGTAACTTTTCGAAGTATGACTTGTTGCTTCGTCTTGATAAAGTTTCTCTCGATGAAAGACATTGGGATAAAGAAATAAAATTTCTTCTTTAAATATCGGATATAAAACATTCTCTTGATGGTACTTTGAGTTGATTTTACCATTTTTTATTCCATTCTTCTTATTTTTAATTTCCCTTTGTTAGAGAACACAGCGACAATCATAAATCCCTTTCTGAAACTTTCTTTGCCTTGTTGGAACCAGGTTTGAACATTTTTTCTCTTCGTTTTCGATAATAAAGAGACCTTTTTTTATTGCAATCATTTAGGTAAACCCATGCTTCATCATAGCGCACTATGTATTTCCATTTATCTCCTGTTAAAACGTTTTCATACAGGGTTCTACAAAATGTTCTATGTTGAGCCACGTGCCTTGGCAAAAGCTGGGGAAGAGTATGCTTTCTAGCTTTTTTAAGTTGCAAATCTTGGTTTATTTATTGTTGCTACAGATGTATTTAAAGTCTTTGTAACTGATTTCTGTGTCGATGGATTTTCTTTTGTTACCAGCGTTTTCACTAAGATTTGAATTCGAAAATTTGATTTCGAAAGATTTGAAACAGTACGTACCTTTTTCGGATATTCGTTTGGAGCTTCTTTTTTCATTGTAGAAGTAATGATTGACGGTTTTTTCCTATCCGATTACTAATGTGGCTTATTTTGCACTTAGAAATTTCAATACCATGCATATTACAATATATATTTATCATAGAATAAGAATATTTCTCTTCGAAAAAAGTAAAAACATATCCCTCAATCCAAAACTTGTTTACATGCGACATTTTTAACGAAGAACAAATTTAAAAGTATCTGACGATATTTCTCATTTCATATAATAAATTGTTGCCAAATATATATATATATATATATATATATATTTAATTAGTTACTTTTTTATTTTTATTTTATTTATTATATATATATATATATTACCAAAATAATTCTAAAAAGGTATAAACAGTCACTGTACTACGTACCATTTCGTATCCAAATCCTTTTATGCCTCCCTTCAGAAGACTTACATACAAGCGATGAACATTCACTTCTGATTAATTACCATGCTATAGCAAAATTAACTGTCGGCTGCTTTGGCAAAATTCTAAAACGTATACCAGTTTAACTATATTTTTAATAATTTAATCCACTTGAGAAAAAATTATGTCCTCTGGGAAGTAAATAGTTTAAATTATTTCACTTCCCCCCTACACTCTATTGCCACGAACAGTATTTCACATAATGACATATTGGTATTTCATATTTAACTACATGCCGTTGGTGAAATATTTGTAGGTATAAATAAAATTATATTAAACAATATATTTCATTATAGGATCACTTCTACAGTACTTATAAAGATATATTTAACAGCATACCAGAAATTTGTTTCTGGCAATACGAAAGTACTGACATATTTTACCAAAGTAATGTAATATGTATCAGTTTCATTTCCTTTAATATAATTTGCCAAAATTAAAACGCATTTGAAATAATTTGAATTCATAAATCATAATGTATAAGAATTCATCTTTGTATCCCTATAAAGTAAGTCTTGTATTTTTTAATAAAAATTCAAACAATTGGTACAATCGTGAACAATAAAATGTTTACCTAACTTAAGCCGAATCGAATGCAGAGTTTCGATGGTGCTATCATTTTCCCACGTAAACATCCCCAAAATGATCACAGAATAGCTAAAAATGTATGGATATATTAAAACCCCAAAGCCAGATTGTCTGACTGAAATAAGTTTCTTATGCAATTTATTATTATTATTATTTTTATTCGTTAACACATAACGTATATGACTCATGGGATAAATAAATTAATAAAATAGATTTTAACCCATTCATGGTCACGCCATTTTTAATTTTTTCGTTTCGAAGCCATTTTATTGGGATGTGTTTTATATATTTTTAAGTCATTAAGTACTATTAATATTACAAATTTATCAGGAATACTGAGAAACTGATTGTTTTCTATTTAGCAAATTCGTAGCAATAAATAAATGATTCAGAAGTAAAATACTCTGACCGTGTATACACGTTCATGACCATGAAAGGGTTAATCAAAAAGGAAAATCTCCAGTAAACCATAAAAAAATTGCTTAGATTATACATCGATCAAAGCGCAGTACTTGCTTTTATTTTATTATAGTAAAAAAAAAAAAAAAAAAAAAAAAAGCGTAATGTAATTTAAAAATATTCTCTTTGGAATCGTTTCATGAAACAATTTTAATTTAAATCGAAATCGTTTACAATAGATAATCGATTGAGGAAGAGAAAACTTCTCTCTCGAGGACGACATAAAATAATGTCTTATTTAAATAAATATCGATAAATATTCGAATCTTATTTATTTTTGATCAGAGATACAAAATCTCCGTTGAACCAGAAAAAGCATAGAAACAAAAACATGAAACACAGCATTACCTCGAGCATAATATTTTAAGAATTATCCTGGAAAAATAAGTGTATCTGAGTTTAAAAAATTCGTAACTCTTTGGCATATATATATATATATATTTACAATAAGAGAAAAAAATCATGCAGCTCAAGTAGATTATAAGACATTTTACTACAGATTATACCATTTAGCATTTGAATTTTAAACTTTACAAGAATGTATTAGAAACGCAAAACAACACTGAAAATGCATTTTGAGAAATTTACACTTGTAACCAATAATGTATTTGAATATTTTTGTATAGCTTGTAAACCAATCATAAATGCTAATCATACTCTACTTTGTGCACTTTAAATCACTTGGGTACTAAGTTAATTTCGTTATATTTTATACAGCACAAAGATAGCAAAATAGGTTTTAAAAAATATTTCTCATAGACCATGCATCTTATGATTTTTGTGTAGAATGTAATACATAATAATATCTCAGGAATAATTTTTATGAAAAATTTTTTATTTAAAGAGAAAGGGTTTTAAACAAACCATTTATGGAGAAAAAGTAGAAAGAAACTGTACCTAAAAGTCACACAGAGAAGTGTATTTTTTAAAGAAATATTAAAAAAAAAATATTTATCTTATTTATTTATTATTCATATTAAACACAGAAACTTCCAGTGAACCAGAAAAATCTCATAAATAAGACACGAAACTAAGCATTACCTCGAGCAAAATTTTTTAAAATGCCATGCTCGAAAAATAAGTATATCTGAGATTAAAAATCGTAACCTCTTTTGGTGTTGGCATTACTCAACAGAAAACAGTTTATGACAAACAAATTCTTATTCCAAAAAAAAAAAAAAACAAAAAAAAAAAAAAAACACTGAATGTTATTTTAACAAACATCAATAATAGCTTTAATCGTGTCCGTTTTACATCAGAAATGTAAAATTTTCAATGAATCAGTAAAAACTGCGTATGACACGCTTAAAAAAGGTACCTGAAGAACAAAAGTTCCGTAAAAAAACGTCTTAATTTCTGAAAACGCAGCAATTTTTTCGAATAAAAATAATGACGTACGGTCCTTCATCAAAGCAGACACTAGTTTAACGTGCACACAATAAATTATTAATTTTTTTCAATACTTCATAGAGTTTTCTTAAGAGGATTTTGTTCATCTTACTATATCAGTTTCGCAGCGCATTCTTTTAATTAAATGTCAATATTTTTAATTATTATTTTCTAATATATTTCTTCATTTCTATTCTATTTATACATTTTCTCACTTAACGTAACACGACAATCCACGAAAGTTACTCGTAAATAAAAAAACAAAAGAATAGAAACTAATAAACAAATAAATAAATCGACTATGCGGCGGCCTAGTATGTATATAAATTAACTTATTTCAGTAACATCAAACCCACCAGTGGCGAAAATTTTCAAAGCTGGTAGACAAGTGGTGTCGTGCTAGAACCCACGTCACATTCGTCGGCATAACTATTGAGAGGTTTTCTCCGAAATTCGCATGAATACAGGCTAGGACCTCTTAGAAAGGCCCCTTGCGGAAGGCATCCCACCAAACTCTAAAATCCATCGGTAGTCATTCAACCTTATCTCTCTCTCACACACCACGTACTTCCAATAACATTCTTACAAAAAAACTAATGTAAAAATTAAAGAAAAAAAAAAAAAAGAAATGTATCAAGAAATTACATGTTTCTTAATGTATATTTGAAGAGAATTGTACGTTGTAATCTATTATCCCAATCTCGGCATTTTATAACTTATTTGTTAGCATGACTAATACCCGTAGATTTTCTTAAAATCGATTTAAATCTCAAAATACTAAACGTAATCTCTTTCAAAATTGAATAAAAGATTTACCTTTCCTTGTTACGAACATATCGCAGACTCTAATCTCTTTAAATCCGTATTATTTTCAGTTCTGTTATATTTACCGCTTTAGAATAATATGATTATAACGGATATAATCTTTCTAAAAACTATATATTTCTTTCTTTTCTCTTTATGTTCTACTTACTCTATTTCTTTTTCTTTCTTTTTTCTTTCTTTCTTTTTTTTTTTTTTTTTTTTTTTTTAAGAAACAAAAGAGTTTTGAAACATCTTAAATGAAATAAACTTTGTTCCAACTAACTAAAATAGTGTAAAATGTAGTTGTTTAGCTCATTTTTTTTTTTTTTTTTCCATAAAAAGAAGGACTATAAAGTACAAGTTTCTATTTATTTATTTATTTATTTTATAACTATAAAATATTTTTTATTTACGTGGTTATATTACAAGACCTTCCCAGAAAAACATTTAGGTTTAATTTATGTGCTTAAATTCCTAAGGAAAAGAAAAAAAAAGATTTTCTAAAGCTTGGATAAAATTTTAAAATAGGACAGTTTAATTTTTTCTTCTTTTTTACTTTTTCTTTCATAAATTCTTCTTTTCTTTTTCATTTAATTCTTGAAACTAAACTTTTAATTAATTCTTTCGAAAAAAGGTGTGTAAATTTTAGGAAATAAATTTTTAAAACGAAAAAACGAATTAAAAATTAAAAATCCAAGATGGATTTTTAATTTTTAGTATTTTGTAATTCTAATAGAGTTTAAAAAAGTTTTCAATTCAGTTTTTGTTTTTAAATGCTTTGAAAGCAGTAATAGAAATGGTATAAATAGCAATACTGGGTTATGTACAGGAACTCACAAAATTTGCAATTACAAAATTAGCAATATTAAAAAAAATTAGCAATAATCAATGAAGAATAAAGAAATTAATAATAATCAATGATTAGTTAATATGGTCACACAAAAGTAATCAGGTAAATTATGGGCTATAAGTAAAAATAGATTTTTTTTTTCTGTTATTAAAAACCAAACATGATGTGTGTAAAATAATACAGAGGTAAAATACATTAAAGTTTAAACAATGTAATTATGAAAGCATTCATAATCTATTTGAACCGCGTTAATTTTCTCCTCTTTTCTTTTACGTGTAATTTAAACAATTGTGAAAAATAAAACATTGATACTTCAAAGATTTGTGTTTTACTTAGAAGTATTAGATACAATTTAAAGATATGACGCATAATTTAATGCTTGAAAAAGAAAAAAAAAGTGTATAATCAAAACTTCTTTCAGCAAAAATTTAAATAATAACAGAAATGTAAATAGTTTTCACTTTTTTTTTTCTTTTGTCTTTCTAAACATTTTCTGAAACAAATTGAAACTTTTCACTATTAAATTGCAAATCACGTGATTTTGGCTTATTTTAAAATATTTTTATGTAAAGGAAAGTCAAAGGGAATAATAAATAAAATAATAAGGCAATTATAACTTTCATATTATTTTATATCAGACATCCACTTCTCAATAGTTTTTTTTTTTTTTTTTTTTTAATTCAAAATAATTTTTATACTAAAATATTTTTTACGCTAACTCGCTAACTCTTTCCATATTTAGCTTCTTTGTCTGACAAGAAAACAGTTTTTACCATTGAAAAAAAAAATCTTTTGTGTATGATAAGCATAAATTAATAAAATAATGCATTATTCAATTACGTATCTCGAGAATAGAGAAAAGCAAATTTTTACCCAATTATTAACAGTTTTGTGGCTATAAAAAATATGCAGTGTAGTACATTTTCAGCTGAAGAGGAATTTTTTTTCTTTGATATATTTACTCATTTATTTGAAAAGTAAAAAAAAAAAAAAAAAAAGAAAGAAAGAAAGAAAGAAAGCTGTATATATATATATTAGGGGGACCGGAAAATAATGTCGTTTTGAATTAATAAAATGAAACCGGAAATTTTTGTTTAACAGTGTTTACATGGTACTTTGCAAATAACCATCTTATAAGTTACCTAAGAATATCTTAAATTTTATCTAGGGTAAATTTCCGATGTCAGTATTTTAATTCAAAACGACATTATTTTCCGGTCCCCCTAATATATATATTAAAGCATATCGATTTCATCTTTGAATATTTATTTATATTTCATCATTATTAATTTTGCTTTCTTTTTTTCGACATAATTTAATTTAATTTTAAGATTGACTTTTTTTTATAAATCGACTTATAGCAAAAGCTTAGCTCACTTATCTATCTATATGTACTATATAAAATACGTTAATAATTCTAGTGACAACAGTCAAACTCTTCTTAATTAAACTGAATAAAGGGGTTACATTGTATCGCGGGAGATGAACAATTTCAAACATATACGATAATCCTATTATATGCTTCCAGTCTGCGAACTAACCTTTAGACTACATATTACACAAAATTATCTCTCTAGCACAAAACGAGGTATAGCACATGACTTCTAACACAAAGAACTTCTAACAGACGTATAAATAAAAAAAAAATATTGTGCAATGAAAGAAAAAAAAATTCTTTGTGTCTAAATAATTTTTCACTTTTGTATTCAAAACTGCAATGGTTGAACTCTTTTTTCTTGGTAAGTTGTAGGAAGCTAATCTACTTTTTGTTTTTTGCTAGTAAAATATTTTACTGCTCTTAAAATACTGTTACCATTCTGCATCATTGAGGAGCTCCCCTATAGGTAGCTTCAATGTTTTTTTTTTTGTTGTTGTTGTTGTTTGTTTGTTTGTTTGTTTTTTTTCTGGGGAGGGGGGGGGGGTAATTAATATTTTCAGTCAGGTTTCATTTTTAAGTTTCCAGCCTGCATTAATATTCAAGATTTTTAAATGATAGTTACGTTTTCAAATTTGCTGCAGCTCATTAAGTATGTGAATTTGTTGTTTTAACATTACATTTTTTTTTTTTTTTTTTTTTTACTTTTCAAAATTTTTTCTTTTTTAATGTACATATATATATATATATATATATATATTAAAAACCTTTTCAAACATTTCAGTAGATGAAACCAAGTATCACATGAAGAACTACATAAAACAATTATAAAGATTTCTGAAAAAATTAAGCATCCTCTTTATTTTAAACATACAACTTTAATATTTTTTCGAGACATACATATATATATACGGTCATTAAAAGGGTAAGTACTTAACATATATTGTAGTGATAATTGCTTCTTTGCGTAAATACGTTACACATGAAGAAGCTTCTCATTAATTAAAATATTTCATATCTTTCTTCAGATCCTTATAATGCTGAAAGATTTGCTGATGTTATTCTTAACTCGTTCGATTGAATCTTTTACAATCCTCTTCTATCTATAAATCTGTAGACACAATTACTCACATCAACATTCTACATTATCTTAATAATCACGATTCTTTTCATATTTCAAAAGAATAAATTTATATTCCCTGCTAAACTCTTCCTCTACTGATAATAGAAACAATACATCATTTTTATTATCAAAACATAGTTAAACAAGCAAACAAAAAAAAGCAGTTTAGCTGAGATTAATTTATAAAACAGAAACCCGATTTCTTAATTAATAACGTAGCTAACTGTGATAATAAAATGTTTATTATCACAGTGCCAATGTTTTGATAATTTTAATTGAAGATTTCTATCAAGTTAATATTTTAGGCTATTGAATCATTTCGGAAATGTGAAAAAGACCTGATGAAAAGTTTCTAAACATCTATCTTTTATTTATATCTTTCTATCTATTATACTTTCTATCAGAGTACACTCTAGAGTCTAGAAAATTGGAGTTCCGCAAAGCTACCTTTATAGAGTAGCGAATACGAATAAGAAATACGAATTTTCAATTAATAATGGAGTTATTTGAAACAATGATAGGTCATATTTTAATTCATTTTCATTGCAAAATTCTATTATGACATTATTTTAGTTTCTCATCGTACTTATAATTATGGGAAACTTTGATAATTGTCGAAATTTTCTATAACATTTAGTTGACGTATTTAGACGTTTAAGATATGAATAAATTGAAAAAAAAATCATATAATCTACGTGTTATCTGACTAAAGGATGAACAGTTTGTTAGTTAGTTAATTTATGTAGTCATTACCTAAAAAATGAATGATATCTCAAAGTAATCGAGCTAGTTTAAATATATCACTTATGATATTGGCCAGATCACTATTGAATTAGAATAAAGTAAATGTATATAAATTGGGGAAGGGTAAACCAGTTGGTACGGCATTTTAATTTTTGACCGAGTCTGGCTATCAGCTAAGTTTATTGCTCTTATCGTCAATATAATATGATCGATAGTAGAAATTTATGGGAATAAATATGTGATGAGTGGCTGAGTAGAGTACACCTACGCCAATCAGTTTAGTTATTGAACCGTTTCGGAAATAAGAAACAAAGCTGTTAAAATTTTTTCGCTACAAGCGTTGAGCTTAGTTTATTAAAGAGAACACGGTTACTTTATTAATAACAAAGCCTAATTATGAGGATGACACTTTATGCTTTTGTAAATTTTATTTAAAGATCTTTGTAAAATTTTTATTATTGAACCTATTGAGAACTGAGAAACAGAGCTGTTGAAAACTTTTTTTGCTGCAGGCGCCGGAGTTATACATTGTGATTAGTTTGAGGTCGCGTACGTGCGTTTTCTTTTATCGCGATTTCAGGAACTTTCTCAGATGCATTTTTGCAGTAAATGACCCGTTAAATTCGTTGGGGGAAAATAAATAAAAAACTCTTTTTTTTTTTTTTTTTTTTTTTTTTTTTTTTCCAAACCAACATCTTTAAATATGATTAGAATATTTATCGACATTTGATGAAATAACAGTTTTCTCTGTTACCCACAGGGGTGGTTTTTAGTTTCTTCGTTGATAGATATTCTGGTAGAATGATTTATGATTGAATTAAAATTGAGTTTTTTCTCCAATGTGAACGAAGACTCGAGGTTATATGTTTTTATTTTTTAATGTTATTTGATAAAATTTATATGTAGATATTATAGAAAAATTTCAAGCTCGAAGCTATCCTTGTTTGGATTGTCTAAACTCATGAATACATTTTTATGGTTCATTGAACATTTTATTTTTGTTTGCAAGTACTTATATGATTTTTTTCCCCAATTCAGTTGGTACTTTCAGTATTATAGATGTAATATTAACAGAGAAGTAGTCAAATGGGTTGATAAGAAATTTTTCATCACCATTTTTTAAACATGTATTATTTAACCTTTCCTCACAACGAAAGAAAAAAAAAAGGAAAAGCAAAGCAAAAGCAAAAGAATTTTTTCATTGAAATTTATAACGTTGTTCTTTTAATAGATTTCCAATATGAAAGAGAGATTCTCTCATTTTTATATATTCATATTGTATCTATTATTAAAAAATGTCGGGCTCGAAGCTACGACTTATTTTTTCGAGATTCATTAGGCATATGTACTATATTTTTTTTATTATAAGTACATATTTTGTTGAACTTGCTCAATAAATTCGTAAATTTCTGTAGAAAGATGCAATAAAGTTTAAAAGTTTAAAATTTTTATTTAATCTTTTTTTGTTATAAGAGTACTATTTATAAATATTTCTCTTAATTCGAAAAAAAAAAATAATCCTATAAGTTCCTAAATAAATCTGTTTGCACCACTATTGCTTGTTTCTAAAATTCTATATTTTCAATAAGCTTTTCCATATGACCTGTTATAAAATTATTTTATTCTGCAACTATTTATTTTTGTATGAACTTTGAATATTTAGTGGTTAATACCTTTTATGTTTTTCTTCTATTAATACGATTATTTTTATTTTTATTTTTTATTTTATTTTTTATTATTTTTTATTTATTTTTTCATAAGTAAAAATATATAGTCTTTGTTAAACTCGTTAAAAGTGAACTAAAGCACATTTAATTACTAATAAAAAAAATCTTGAATTAACATATTCTTATAATTATTAAATAAAAAAGTATTAATGTTCATCCAGAGTATCATAACATTTATTCGGAAATTCATAAACTCAGTAGATTGTTAATAAGATATTATAGTTGTAATGACAAAAAACGGAATTCTTTTCTTTTTCTTTACTACAACTGCGGATCTCTAACAATATTATTTTAATATGTTAAAATAAAAAATAAAAAAAATGAATGAAGATATTATTATAACTATTAAATTAAATGTTTAGTATTGATGCTTATAGAGTGTACGGTAACTTACATATGGATACAACACGTACAACTGATCGTTAGTAAATTATATCTAATATGGATTTTTCAATTTTTATTACACATGCCAACACCATTAACATTGTGATTTAAATATATTTTCTGAAGTACGACAGATGATGCTATTATTAAAAAGAAAGAACTTAAATTGCTAAAACAGTAAAAGAACATGATAAAAATTATAAAAGTTGTGAAGTGACACTTGTTTAAACCTTTTACAGGCCGAATTTAGTTCCAAGTATATTTTTAATTAGTTTTTTGCAAATTTTATCTTATAATGCTTTAGTTAAGGGATATTAATCATTCAAATGAAAAAAAATATATATACATAAATATTAATTATCATTAATAGTAATTATTAATATTATTAGATTATTAAGATTAATATTATAGATTATTAATATCATCCGTTTAATATTATCAAATCTGATGTCCTTTTTGATAATAAGAGTTGTTTAAAACATACCAACTGATTTTCAGAAGCAATGGATACTTTCAAATTTTTATGCATTTTTTTAAGTTGTACTCTGTAAAAAAAAAAATATGATAAAGATCATTTTTAAGATTTTTTGTACAGTTACCAACTAATGATAGGAATGTTGCTTCTATTTTAAAAAATCAAGTCATCTTTTAAAATATGTCTGCTAGTTTTTTCAAGTCAATATTGGTACAATTTAATTTTTAATTATATTTTTAATTTGATGTTCCCAATTGAGAACATTGGCCTGTAAAAGGTTAATTGAACGTTTTCCCTAAATAAATACTTGAAATAGATATTTTATTTTATTTATTCATTTATTTGTATATAATATATATATGTATATAAAATAAATACTGATTACCAGTATTGAACAGTAATTTAATAATACTGCAGGTTTGTACACAAAGGATCACAAATAAATTCAGATAAATTACGGCCTGTGAGTGGTAATTCTTTCAAGCATATTTTGTATTTTTATACTACTCAAAACCTAAAAAAGTAAACATACATTAACGAAATGTAGAAAAGCAGGTTTCCGATATAACAATCTAATTATATATTATCATTAATAATGGGATACCAGGGTCTAACAAAGGTATTTTGAAATATAATGAAATATAAAGGAAAACTACTTGAAGTGCATATGAGCTGTGATATACGTTTTTAGTGCTTTGCAAAAAATTGAAAAGGGTTTATGACTTCGGTCTGTTTACCTGCTGTCTCAACTCGGTTTATCGTAATATATATATATTTTAGAACTATTTAAAATTGCTCTTTCGGCTAATTTCGTTTGGAAAGTGTTCTGTAATATATGTGAAACGCGTGATTTTTCTTTCTAATTAAGGAGTAAATTCGTTCTTCAGAAGACCATCAAAATTAAACCATTTTTATTTTGCTGGCATCAAATGTTTTGCGAAATTAAATTAAGCTCTACGTTCGTGATTTATTGATTTATATACATGATAGTTGCTTTTCATAATATATTTTCCATTCATACAATATTAATAAAATGCATGTATAAAAATTTTGAACGATGCAATTTATTTTGCATTACGTTTATAGAAACAGATAAGCTTTCCTTTTTAAACATATTTACCAGAAAAATAAATTCATCAACGATTTAAATTACCTTCATACTTTTTCTCTTAATATTTGCGGATAAATGTGATTTTAAAAGTTAATTCAAAAGCGATAATTTCTTTTTTATGGGAACATAAAGGACTAATGATCCTTTTATGAATAATTTAATTTTTAAATTCATGATGGATTTTTCCTGTTATTAACTTTGTTTCCATGTAACTAAGTTCTGAAACGGAAAAAATGAAAGAGAATTTTAAATAGCTTATATAAAACACAATGTTTTTTTTTTTTTTTTTTTTTTTTTTTTTTTTTTTTTTTTTTTTTTATAGAATAGATACGATATTAATTATTCATGGTAGGCATTATAATGAAATGTACACACTGCTTATGTATATATATTATCGACGTGTATATATATTATCGACGAAAGAGAGAAATAATAATTGTGTATAAATGTACTTAAATTTCTCAAATAAAAATAAATTTGTAAATCTTCACCTAGCCTCATCAAATTTTCATATAGCCTATTAGCTATACTTATTTATTAGTTTTTTTTTTTTTTTTTTTTTTTTTTTAATCGCTTGATTTCTTTGGAATATTGCAATCACTTCGTTTATCTATCCATTCATATATCATTCACGGACTTAATTATTCAAGCATCTTATATGAGTTCGTTGAGTGACTTACTCTGCAATTTTGTTTTCAAATGGCGACCACTTGAAATCACGCCGTTATTTGAAAATTTGTTACTACGCAGTTAAAAATTTGTTGTTAGCTTGAACCAAAACTTGGTACTGTGGTACCTGTAACGAACCGATAGTTTAAACTTTTATCATGATTTGGTAATTTTATGTTGAAACAAATACTAGTATTATGTTTAAAATTAAAAATTTGACCGAGACGGGGATCGAACTGAAGACCTTCTTGTCTCACGTCAAACACTCTGACACTGTGCCACGCTTTCTCACCCGATAACTCTGTTTCGTTGATTTTAATAAAAGGGGTTAAATTTTCTTGGGTCTTATCTTGGCTCATGGGTGAGTTGTTGCTCAAAATTTGCGCTTTACCCAATGTTTTCGACTACGCTCTTTAATTTAAGCTTGGTTTGGTTTCAATAAGGATTTTACTGATTCATATATTTCCCTTGTGTGTGGATGTATGGTAGCTCCAAGTTTTGATGCAACTTAAATTCAATTGCAAGAATTAGAAAACTTAAAATTAAGGTTGAACCAAAATATGGTATTGCTTATATCTTTACTCCATATAGTGGTTCAAGTTTGAACTGAAATTTTTAACAGTGTATGATAACTTTTGAAATATTGAATTAATTCGAAATAAACTTGAATATTGGACTTATCTTACAAATATGTTGGAGTTCATTGGGCAACTTCCTCCGCTATTTTGTTCCCAATTTGGGTCCACTTAAAAATTGGTCCATACGAAAACTTGAATTAATTCGGACCAAATTTGCAGAGTAGACTCATCTTAGAAATGCATTTGATATGTTCATTGGCCAACTTGATCCGCCATCTTGTTTACAAGTGCTGAGCACTTGAAAATTTCAAATTTACACAAAAAAGGTATTTGTTAGTCGATTGTTAGCTCATATGAATACCTCCATTAATAAATTTTATTCCGCCATTTTGTTTCAAAATGGCGACCGCTTGGTAAGAAAAATGAAATCAACCTACCTTACGAATGAGCCGGAAAGACTTGTTTTAAATTTTTTACTTGAATTATAATAGATTCTGGAATTGAAAAATGAACGATTAAGAAAAATGAAGTATTTTTCTCATAAGGTAAAAAAGTTTAACTTTCAAAACATTGTCCTTTTTATAATGCATTTTATATCTAAAACCGAATTATGTTTAACAACTGCGAAAACTGAACATACAGAATCAGATTTCAGTCATTTCGTAACACGCCAGTCCTCTATCACTGATGTAACCCTGTTCATATCTGACCGGTACTATTCCCTATTAGCTCACTTGAAAACTAGAATTTCATTACTTCTGTGAATAACGACGTAGTTTTACGGGTGATTTTTTAAAACTTTAATATTGCTAAATAATGTTTATATTTGACCAAAGTCATATCTTCTAATTATACTTTTTTCTGATATCAAGGTTTAATCTTTAGTCTGGTCTTTTTGTTGTTGTTGTTGTTGTTTATTCTTTCTATATTAGTTCATCCTTTCCATACAAAATATGCTTTTTACATTTGGTTAAAATTATGAACCCGCATTGTTGTCTGTAATATTATTCACATTAACATTTCCCTTATTATTAAATATGCATGTTCGATCTTTGGTCAGATCATTTTCGCTCTTTTAAATTTACAACACACTTTCTACCTAAAATATGTGACTTAAATTTGATCTGATATATAAATCCTAATTATTTACTGTCTTTATTATTTACACTGTTAAAAATGATTTCTTAAAAATGAGCAAAACTGTCTCAAAATAGCTCCGAAACAATATATACTTAAATTTGAAAACCTATGTACTCATTTTTGAGTATACTGACTTTATGCCAAACACAGGGATACTGGGATCCTTATTGGTCAACCCCATTTTTGAGCATGTCAATATACTCAAAAATGAGTACATGGGTTTTCAAATTTAAGTATATATTGTTTCAGAGCTATTTTGAGACAATTTAGCTCATTTTTAAGAAGCCATTTTTAACAGTGTACAGAGCGAAGTTCAATCTTTGACCGGATCTCTTTCGTTCTTGTTAAATTAATTTGTCCTTACTACGTTTTTTTTTTTTTTTTTTTTTTTTTTTTTTTTTTTTTTACATTTTGGTTCAAGTTATAAATCGCAACCATTCTCCCTTTTAAATCTCAATAATTATTTAGGTATTATTTCCAAATGGAAGTTTTTGATTAATCATTATTTACAGGCTTACTGTTTATTCTTTGTTATATCACCTAATGATCACAAGAGGAGCGAGGATAAAATATATTCAATATAGCTATAAAACTTTTTCGATATCTTAAATAAACTGAAGATTATCTTTCAAAATATTCATTAATTGTAGCAGCTTTATTTTTGTATAATTTACACCTTTTCCCAACTTTTCCCGCTTTTTTTTTTTTTTTTTTTTTTTTTGTTTGTTGAATGCCGGTGAGGCTATCTTCAAACTGAAACAAGAATTGTTGTCTACATATCAGTGTGTATGTCTCATGACATTATCATTATCATTAATTTTAAATTTAATACAAATAGTTAAGAGGTTCATAAAATTATATATATTTTTTGGAGCATATAGTGTCTACAGATCATGTACAGGGACACATAGAATAATTTCAATGCATTGCGGTCTGTAGGTGGCATTTTTTTTTTCATGTGTAGTTAACATCGTTGCATTGCCTATCACTTTAGCAGAATGAAATTAACATAGATTATTAAAATGCTTAAAAATATGGTTTCTGTAGAAGATGATGTAAACAAAATAAATAATTAGTCTAGAAATTCTGCTCAAACAATTCTCTGTATACATATATATATGAAAGCCATAAAAAATTTAGTTCATCAATAAACAAGTTTATCTTGTATATAATAGAATAGAATACCTAAAAATTAACTACTCAGTCTTTAGAACTAAGCCCCACTCAATTAAATGCTCAGTAACGAATCGCGTTTAGGATCCTGATCTGTTGATACATTAGTTTTTAATTTATTTCTTTCAGTTCGATCCATCCCGCAGAGATCCTGCTCGATCCATCCCTTTCAAGAATAAAATAATTACAGCTAGTCCACTTTGTCACATGCAAATGTATCTTTAAAGAATCTCATCTTAAAAGTATCTCTTTCTTAAAGAATTTCTCTTTAAAAGAATCTCTGTTCCCTCAAAAGATTTTTAATCACCCAAACCCCAAAGCATCCTGACCCGGATGCCCGTCCCTGGCCGGACGTCAATAGCAAACGGAGCGCATGCGCAATTCCCCATGTTGTCCGGGGACGGAGATAGAGATAAAACTACTTTCTCATCGATCATGGGTGGAATAGCTGGCTTATTTTCTGAGGCGACAGGGACGTGCTGTGGAACCATTTAATGCGTGAAGGGAAAACGGATAAATTTGTTTCATTCCTCGAAACTCGCAGTTTAACATAATTTAAAGTGGAGCCCTTAAATTGAATTTTCGAAGTGTGAAGAATTGTCAGATTTCTCCTTCCATAAATACTAATTTAATGAGGAGAGAAAAGGGAGATCAGAAATCGCAATAACTTTATTTTATTTCAAAATAGTTAAACTTCTGTAATAAACAAGAAAGAAATATCAAATTACATTTAAAACCGCTAGAAAACGGTGTATTATTCCGAATATGTATTATTAAATGAAAAGCCAGTGCGAAGTTATTTTGTAAACAATTTATAAAGAAATAATAATGTACAATTAAAAAAATCCGATAGCCCAGAATATTCTTTACAAGAAAAATAATCTGGTGTGTCTGGTGAAATTTTAATCTGGTGAAATTTAATAATATAAATACAGGTTGGATATTAAGAGGTAAGATAACGAGTACTGTTATGTAAACCTGTGTTAAACGATTCAAATTAGGCTTCGGGAGAGTTTTATATGATAATTATATCTGTGTAAGGGGGGCTACTGCCCCCCTCAACCACCCGTTTTATTAATGCACCTACATTTATGTAGAATTCAAATCTGTTAATAAAATTAAAAGTTCACTTAAAATTATTCAGACAACTTTCACACGCAACATTCCTTGAAACGTATCAATCTTGATCAAACTTTTCCAGCAACAAACTTACATTAACTTCAAAATACAACATTTGGATCTCCTAAAATTATTCGTTTTTAAGTCACTCTAAGGCACACAGACAAAGATCAAACGTTGAAAAAACTTGACGTTAAAAAATCAAAACGTTAAAAAATGAAGTGTAAAACATATAATCTAAATATATGCACTTGATCTAAATAATGCACTTGATTTAGTAAAATAAATAATCCTACTTGATTACAAACTTTAAAAAATAGTATTAAAGTTGAGTGTAGTTACAAGGCATATGAAATATATTGTTCATTAAAGGGCATAAAATACTATCCCATTATAGATTGATTCATTAACCCTTTCAACCCCACTGGGACATGTATGTCTGAAGATATTTCTAATTCACCCAATAGGATAAATAAGCGTGAAATTTATTGGAGTGCATGTCTCACTGTTTTTCTGTAATTGCAGTCATATGTTAGGGTAATTTTATGTATTTTCTTATATACGTATTCAAAAGTATTTTAAAATTAATTTAGAACTAGGAACTGAACTTTTCACTGTATTTTACATCGTCACCTGACCTCCACTGGGACACTGGGACACATGCGTGTCATTTAGAAAGACCAATGGAACATATGTGTACCAATTCCACAATTTATCCTACAGTTAATTTTTGTTTTTATTTTATGAGCTTATCGCTATTTTTATTTCATTTGACCTGTGCTAAAGGCCAAATTTACCTTATTTTTAGAAAGAAAAACTGGGGGGGGGGGGGGGCTGAAAGGGCTCAATGAATGTAATAAAAGAGAGAGAGAGAGAGAAACGTGTAAAGTAAAAACTATTTGAAAAATGCATGAAGTATTACGAAAAATATTAATAAAATATTTTTGAGGCAGTGTAAAACACATAATCTAAATAAATACATTCAACCACCCCGATTATAAGCTTAGAAAAAAATAAATAAATTGAGAGTAAAAGTGCAAAACACATGACATATAACACTAATTAAAGGAAATAAAATAAAATATCATTATAGAATGTTTGGCTATAAAAAACAATTAATTTGAATGGATATTAAAAAACAATGAGAAACAAGTAAAATAATAATATACAAAAATACTACTTGAAAAGTGAATAAAATACCCAGAAAAATACGAAATCCCTAAAAGAAATTTAACATGCAGCACATGCAAAGAAATCAAATTGAAAAGTTGAGAAGCATTACATACATTTAAATATCCAATTAAAATTATATTTAAATAGAGAAATTGTTATAAACATTATGGACAATTGTTTATACCTAATTAATGTAATCGTATGTAATTACGTTTGTACGTATTGTATCCAACAATTTTCAAGTATCGTGATAATCTCTTATTAATTGGCATCATTTACATTTAAAACTAAAGATAATTATTCATTTTCAGTTGTTTCTTCCTTAATTATCAAGAATTATTCATCCGGCTTGGATGGTCTGACTGACTCCACCCAAATTATAAGTATGTTTTGTGATTTATGTACTTATTTCTTGAAACGTTATATTATGAAATGTTATCTCAATTATATTAGTTTTAATTCTAGAGATAAATCCTGAATGAGAAATATATTAAACTATACGTTATTAAAAACATAATTCGGCAACCCTCCCACTTGCTACAAGATAAAATATATTTATATGAAAGCATCATATTTCATTTATTTATTTATTTCAATAAATTGAAGTTGTAAAATACATAGATTTTTATCCTCGGAGAACACCTTTGTGTCGAATTACATGACTGTCCAAGTTACCGTTTTCGAGAACAGTGAAATATACATACATACGTATATGCATATGTATAAAAATCTTGCTCGCTTAATAGTATAAGATTGAGCATACTCAGACCCCGATTAAACTCTGGAGCTAGGTATCATTTGCAAAAAATTTACCAAGTTCTGTGTACATAGATTCGGAAACTTATTTATGTTATGAATTTTACATCCAGATGTTATCAGAATTCTGATTTAGATTTCTTTCCCTCTTATATATTATTGGACAAAAGTATTACTGCCTATATTTACTTGCAAATTAAAATCATGAAAGCCACAAACTATTCGGCAGCAACCTCTTCGGACTGAAATTGTTTGGTAACTGTTTTTCATCAGATAAAAAAAGGGTAATCATCAGTGCAGCAACATTTTCTGCTCCCACATTGCACTCATGGTTACATTTGTTTTGAATCACATGAAAGGTTGAGCTGATTCTTTTCAATCCAATACAATTGTTGAAGTGCAGTGTTTGTCATGGTGTAAATTTGAGAGTTGCTATTCATAATCTTCTTCATGCCACATTAGTGTATATTATTTTCTATCGCATATGTTTACCGACATCGAAATTCCTAGTTGCTAGTTGTGGAGAGAACTTTCCCAACAGAGCATGTAATTTCTCTTGCTTTAGTAAATTTTTTTCATATTTTTCTTTAAGGAACAATATGAAAAACTGATACTAGGCGTTTGAGGCATTACTTTTTAGTCCTTTTGAAGCCCATCTTAAACTTTAGAGAGAAAGAAGCTCTTGCTTCTAGAGCATTTTGGATAATAAAGTCCTGAGCAAACTATGGAGTGGGTTTCAGTATATATATGTACCAAACTGAAACAGAAACCAACTGTAATTATATTTTTCTTACAGTTAAGGGCATATCTAAAAAAAATAAGTTTTTTTTTTTTTTTTTTTTAGTTCATTGGTTTGTTTTCATTCAATGTTTTACATTTGTTTTTTACTTACATTCTTTTTCTTTTGTTTGTGTTTGATGTATTTCAGAAAAAAATAATTTTAAACGGGCTATATGAAAGAAAATTTTGTCCTTGATTTAAACTTCGAACTATTAAAGTTAAATAATTTATGGGTACATAAGATAGATATATACAAGAAATTACGTACGATTAAAATAATTCGACAAAAGTGATTTTTTTTAATGGATAAAATAATATTTTCTACTTAAGTATAATTTGGTTTGGAATTTAATACGTTTTAACATAGATTATTAGATTATTATGTTTTATTAAATTAACACAGTAATTTATAAAAGCAATGTTTAAAATTTAGAAATAATTATTGTAATATTGAACTTATGTTGTTTGTACTTTATTATGTTCATGACACCAAGTGTATATGACACCATTGTTATACAAACATTTTACAATAAAATAAACAAATAACAAACATTCCCTATTTGCGAGTTCAAATAATTTTATCACAGTGCTTTAGGATTGGATAAATTAATTTTCCAGACTAATATATATTTATATATATAGAGAGAAAATAAATTTAGGAAAAGAACTCTTAATCTAAATCCTGAAGAATTTATATTATGTAGTCACATTTACTTTTATAATTTAACTTTATAGCAAAAAAAGAAGTACTTCGTCTTTACCATGAACTTCCTTTATTTCTTATGGAATCTATTTTCAGCATCGCTTAAAAGACAATCAACCGATGCGTGGTATAAAGGGGAAAAAATCTCACACCGCAATGTGCACTTAACTTCCAATGACTACTTCAAACGAAAAAAAAAAACATAATTTTTTTTTTTCTTTTCAGGTTTTTATATATTTTATTTCGCATCGTGGCTAAATCTTTCACAGATATCTTTACTTTCTACTTTTTAAGGCTGTTTCTACTCCAATGGTTTCGTTTTTCTTCATTTCGTATAGACATTTTTCGCCAGATACGCTTCATTATAAGGTGCAATGGTCGTATTTCAGGGAGAATTTTTTAAAAAAGAGACACTTCCTTTGGTCTTTTCTTGAAATCATTTATAATCGTCTAGCTTGATCAATGAGACCAAAAAAAAAAAAAAAAAAAAAAAACTAAAGACATGATATAATAGACTTGAAAGGATATAAATAGCGCTGACCGATGTTACACAGGTAAGATTTATTGTTGTAAGAATATAATGAATTCTAAATTTTGTATATTTAGAAAGGGTATGTTTTTAAAATGCTATTAAAAAAATATAATAAAAAAAAAAAAGATTATTTAAAAGAATGAAGTTTCACGTACGCTAATAAAATCGTTGGTTTAATCATTGTATTAACAGTAATATAAAAACACTTCTTTTGTTATTTTTGCTAGAAGTTTTTTATAATCAACTAGCTTGATCACCGACAGCAAAATCCAAAGACGTAATTTAGGGAATTTCTAATGGTATAATTAGTATTGACCATTGTTAAACAGGAAAGATTTAATGTTCAGCACCATTGTTAATTCTAAATTCTGCATATTTAAAATACTTTCTATCGTAAATGCTACTTAAAAATTGTTTAAAACAATGATGCTTTATTAAGATAATGAAGTTCTAAGATTTGCCTGAACGGACTTGTAGAAATATTAATATGATTGACGGTACTAGGAACACTATAAATTTTTAATAATATAGAATTTTTTAGTATTTAAAAAATTCTTTCCACCACTTGTAGTGTTCCACTAAAACGTACGGCGCTCCCCTTACGCCTTAAATCCGGGTTTCCAAGTGACATAAATAACAACAAAAACAACACTTTTCCTTCAACTAGTAAACTAATACCGGTCAGGAAATTTTGAAAAATTTTAAATATGTTCGACCTGGCACGCTTGTGATTTCGCATGCGTCAGTTTAAAAAAATTAAAATCTACATAAGAAATAATCTTTATCTTAAAACTGCAATAGATTTTATTATTATTATTTTTTTATTTGTATGATCACTATGAATGTTATGCAGGTTATTTTCAGTAAAATTTATGCTGCGATAACATATAAAAGTAAGTGTCGATTTCATAGCAAACAGAGCAATATTTTCATAACACTAAATACGAATCTACAAACCAATAAGCCAAAACTATAAATACTTTCCAATTTTGTTAAAAAATGTTATAAATAAAATAACTTGATGAAAGAGTAGAGCTTTTTTAACACGCTTTTATTAGCTTCACCTGTATGTATGTATGTTTGTATGTTTGTATGTTTGTATGTATGTTTGTATGTTTGTTTGTAAACGTTCTGGGAGCAAACAAAAAATCTATATTGTAAAAAAAGACTTTCCCTACGTGAACGTCGTGGCGTTGAGGTATAGCTCCGCGCTACGAACCTAAAGGTCTAGCGTTCGATCCCAGTCAGGGGAGATTTTTTAAAAATCGATTTTGTTTAATTCTAAATTATTTTAATTAAAGATTTAAATGTATGTAAATATTATGGTGTGTCACTCACACGATTTTCTTTTACCCTGCATTTTAATACTAAGATAGATATTTTGTGCTTTTTAGTTCACATTTCTGTAAGAGCGTATTCTTTAATTTTTTTAAATTATAATATTATTATACAGTATTTCAAATAGAACAAGAAAAAAATTTTAAGCTGTTAATCCTTCATATTTATTTACATTTTCACACTTACTGTCGCATTACTCTCCTGCAACTCACAGTCTAATATTGGATAGGCGAATGAGCAATAACTGTAAATATGTACGACCTGACACTTTCGTCTCTCTCATCGTCAACAAAACATGGGAAAAAACATAAAACTCATTCTTTGCCTTGTCCGTTCTCGTCGATGTTACAGTCCAGCGGATAAAATGGATCGGACGTAATTCTTCATTATGGTTATTTTTCGTTATACTTCACGCTTGCCTGGGCACTACTTACGTGAAGAAAAGTGAGTTTTATGACAGGGAAATCAGTAATTTTCAGTCACAATATCTAGCAGAGTCTCTTTTGTTTCCTGTTTCATGAATTGTTTACATATGAGTTTGAAGAGAAAGGTCTTTAATTTAACGGAATAAGCGTAAATTATAATTATTATGTCTTCTCACAACCATAGAATGTGTTATTATGGTAAGTGTTTTAAAGGGGTAATAAATAAAAGTAATAAGGAGGCGTTTTTATTGTATTATATTATTTATAAATTTTGAAAGCAATTGTTACTATAAGTCACCATATAATGGTACGGTATCGTATGACGACGGGTCACATAATAGAGAATCCTAAAAAAAGTCTTGTACTAGGGAGTCAGAAAAATAAGAAATCATTTAATAGTTAATAAGAATTTCATTTGATTTTCTTCTTCGTTACGTTTTTATTAGCTATGGGAAGAAACTTAAACAAGTTGAGCATTTTCTTTTTTTTTCAAAATGTAATTAACGTTATTAGTGTTTATTCTAATACATAACGGGTGTACCAGAATAAAATGGATTGATATAATGTGATGTATAACTAAATTTATTTAAGTGAAACCCAACTTGGTTTTACACATAAACAATATAGATAGAATAATAAACAAAATGCAACATATTAATTTATGTAAACAATCTCTGTTGCTGTTTGCCATTCGATGTAAGCGTCTGGTCCGACTTAGACAACTTTCCATTATTACGTCCTTTCTTATTCTCTTTACACCTCGTTTTAGTTCTGAAATCAATAGTTTTTAACATTTTATTTTATCTCAGTTCATCTACTGTACAAATTCATCTTAAATCGAGTAGTCCAGTGGATTTAAATCCTTTTTTCATCAGAAAAAATGGTTCTCCTAGTCTAACATTTTCTGAAATTGTGTCGCACCCAATTAGCGAATTTGATTCTTTTCTGCTTTTGGGTTTCTATGAGTTTAGGTTGTATTCGTTTTTTGTAAGGTCTTGATCCAATGCCTTTTTTTAAGTATTCGCTGTAAAGATGGTTATGATACTTTCAGTTCCCTAGCAAGTTTCCTTATGGATATGCTTTTCTTACGTGTCAAGCGACTCTTCACTTTTTGAATCAGATTTTTGGTGCGCATAATGCGTGGACAGTCTGGAGGTTGAAATGTTTTAATATTGTCACTCTTTCTAATCATATTACACCACTTAAAAACAGTGGCACAACTTAAAACACCTTTCAAATAACGAAATATTTTGCTTCGGGATTCTCCACTTTTGAACTTCGAAAGTACCATTTTTTGTACTTCTTTGCTCTTCATACTATCCTGTAGTTGCAATGTAATTTTTGCTTTTGAGTTGTTGCACAGATTTTACCAATGTAATCGGAATCTATAAAAAAACGTATATGTCTATATATAATATGAAATTTCCATGCTTACATACAAATAATAATAATCTATTTTATTCTGGTACATCCGTTATTTATTAGGTATTATGATAATTTTTATGTTATGATGACAGATATATTACTTAAATTTACATTAAATAACAGAAATCTATATAACTAAAAGTCATATGCCCCAGAATCTCATAATATTGAATCATGTAATAGATAATCACAAAATTAAGGAATTGCAAAATGGGAAGTTATAATTTCAGGGGAATTACTCTTGATTCCCCTTTTATAAGTTGTACTATAAACGTGAAAAGTTACAAGGGTATCTAATTTTAAAGTATGCATACTTTTAAAATTAAAATATTAGCGTTTATTTTCCCACTTTTAATTGATATTGCCTATAAAAGTTTAATGCCGTAATAACAAAATTCCAGAAAGAGTCACATAAAGGAAAAAGTATTCTGTAAAGAAGAATCACATTATAGAGAACAATCTGATAAATAATCACATATATATAGGCTGACCAGATCAAAGTACCTTTGTAATAGAGAAGCGTTAAAAATTTCTACAATTATCTAATTATGGATGTATTTTTTCATTCCTAATAAATAAGGACTAAAAATAAAGTATTACTGATTAATAATTTATTTTCTACAATTTTTTAAAACTTAGAAAAATGCCTTCAATAAAAAAGGAAGTCATCAATTTGTCCCCATTTGTCCCCAGAAAATGGGGACGTTTGGTCAGTATACGTATATAGAATTAAAAAATTGGAAATCCTATAATAAGGATCGGACAATTGAAGAATAACATGAAAAGAAGTAAAAATTCATGAGTCATAGAATAAGGAATCTGGCAGTTGAAGAATCCCATTATAAATATTCATAACTTTAGACAAAACTCCTCTTGTTTTGCATTTCATAAATTATATTAGGAACGTAAACAAGTTTAAACGCACCTATTTAAATTTTAGAATGAAATGAAGTTATTAATATTCTTTTTTTACTTTTATTAGGAGTTACAATAATAACTTCAATGTGCTAACAATAGAGAAAAAGAATGATTTGAATTGTTTACATTATATAGTTTACGAATTTTGAAACACTATAGTTCAGTTATGAAACAAAGAATTACAGCAATTTTTCCTACAGTTCAAAAACTTTGATACAAAATTTTATTGAATTTAAGATAAAGATAAAAGAATTGTTTTAGATCACAGGGCATTCGGTAAAGTAAATCGCTTGAACCACTTTGAGTAAATCACTAGTGAGACTTAAAAAGCCACTCACTGACTCATTTACTCCATGATATCTTTCATATACACTTTCAAAATAACATGCATTTACTCTAACATCAGTAGTAAGAAATCCATAAATGTTATTATCATGGATAAAATGCTGCACTACAAAACAATCTTTTCTTGTTGCTGGAGAGTTTCTATAAAATTTAGATATTTAAAGCATTCTTTTATTAAATATATATAAAGAGATTTTCCAAATTAGTACCAGTTTTAATTTAGATTAATTAATTTAAACCTTGTTGTATATATGAATGGTATAGATTCAGGAAATAAATTTAGAGATAAAATAGGTTTGGTTTAAGTTGTCACTTTAAGCCATTTATTGCTCATTAAGGTTCATTAGATTTATGGCCTAAAGTAAATTTCGAATGACTACAAATACCCATAGCGGAACTGGAATTCAAACCTGGCACCCAGAAACTGAAAGCTAGTGAGCTACCATTCCAACAGAGGGGTATTTAAAAATAAAATTTTCAACAACCCTTAAAAATCTAAAATTTTGAAGATAATTTGTTGCATTTTCAAAGCCAACGTTTTATTATGTCTAAGTTAATAGTAACTGAATGTTGTTGAAATGATCATTTTAGTCTAATTAGAAAATGTATTGGCAACGAGATGAAAATCCGGAAAAATTCTATGCATAGAAAAACCTGTGAAATTAGAATCTACCTATACCCAAATTATATATATATACACAAATAAATCAAAAATAACACACCGTAGAAGAAAATAATACCCAATATAAATTCAATATGTTTGCTAATATGGTAACAGAGGTAAAAAAGAAAATTTGTACCATTCTTTAGGGACTAATTTTTCATATTGTGATAATACTTTTTTTTTTCAGTATTTCACTTAATTTCGAGTTTGAGTAAATTGAATTAAAAATATTAAAATTAAAAATATTCAATTTACATTTCCGTAGGTGAATTATATACTCCAATAAAAATTTACAAACAAGTCTATCATCGATCTTTTATTTAGGTTTCATTCAACGACATTTTTTAAAACGATCAAATTATACCTCGTAAATAATAGTTTTTGACACCACAATATCAAATTTACTTAGAAAAACTATCAAAATTCTGACACTTAAGAACACTTTGTGCGAAGATAATGCTCGGGTTACCTAAGGAGAAGATACTGTCAAAAACGTCTCAACTAAATGTTTTTTAAAATGTTCACTATATGCACTTTTTATTATGGAAGTGTCAAAAAAGAAGAAAATGAAATCTTTAATGGACAACAGCTTTCTCACTGAATAAAAAGAAATTATGTAGTTAAAAAATAAATAAATAAAATTAAGTGCATCTTAAGGTTTAATAAATTCTCCGATTTTAAAATTTAAACAAAATAACGTAAGTGTGTCTCTACACACTTTCACAGTATAAAATGAATATATATATAATGTGTGTGTATGAAATTACTCAGTCAGTCATTAATTCAAAATAATGTTAATAACTAGACACTGGGGGAAAAATAAGAAAGAAATATCATACACATTGCAACTTGTAAAACACTTCTTAATTATTAAAAAAAAAAAAAAAAAAAAAAAAAAAAAAAAAAATGTAAACAAACACCAGAAATTGCAAAAAGTTCGCACAATTGTTTCGATTTTATTTAATTGGATATTTTGTTTTACTAATAAAACTCATTGCTTGAGTTTTTATATTTGATTAAATTAATTCCTTCACTTGATTTCATTTTATGTGATGTGGTTTTAATGCTGCATCATGCTGACAATTTTTTTGTCTGACGAAATGCCCTGCTATTATTTAAACTGAAAACAACTATTGTGAGCTTTTTGCATTTTATGGTGTTTACTTGTAATGTAATACTTTTCAACACCAATTCTTGAATGTATTTTTAACTTCTGCTTTTCAATTGCATTTCCTCATTTTAATTTTAAACAGAAAGCAAAAATAGTTTGTATGTTATCGCAAAGCTAACTTATCAGAATTTCGGAATTCAATAAATAACTAAACATTGAACAAAAATACTTTAATTTAAATATTTGTTTTATTGATTATTAAAATAAAATACATTTAAATTAAACAAAATTTAAAATTGATAACGATGATAATATTTTGATAGAATTTAGTAATTAAATCATGAACTAAGAATTGAAAGAAAATGTAGTAATGAAAATTAAAATATTTGCTCCATTGATAAACCAAACAGCATATATCGAAGTGAAACTAAATTTGAAAGTGATAATAATGAGAATTCTGCTAGTGAATTACGGATAAATAATGATAACTCTACTTTACAAGGCGGAAGCTGCGTAGCAATACAAACGAGATAATGAATATGAATTAACCGAACATATTTAGTTAAAAACAAATCTAAAATGTAAATTTCACTTATGCAATTTTATTTCAAGGCAAGACAGGAGAAAATTCAATTAACCGTAAAGGTGCTTGTTAAGGCTGAAGTACTTAATATGTTTTCTTTACGAACGAGAAAATTCTACAACCTGTCATGGGAAATTTGGATTCTCATTTCAAAGAAAACTGAAAATAGTCTGTGTCTTTTACCATAATTACATCAAGCATGAATGGAAAATAGAAGTCTTAATGATCCTAAATATTTTCAAACAACCTAAAGTTATTCTGCAAATGCAATTATTTTGTTAGTGCTTGTGCAATAGCTAATGCAAACCTGTAAAAAATAGAAGCCACGATGATCATAGAAGATTAATGATTAACAACATTTTCTATTTGCTTGAAGTTAATTTCTAATAACATTTTTGTTGAAATTTCAGAGAACAGAATTTCTTGTTCAGCACGAAAGACCGAAATATGCATTTTTATGTGTTCTTTGTGCAACATATATTTTAAGAATGTTTTGGATGATTTACATAACATCTGTTGTATTCACATACACACGCAAAAATGTATTCTTGGCAAAAGAAACATAAATATGAGCCAAAAGATAGTGAATAAAATTATCTGTTGCACATTGTTTGGATTGTTATATCTTGTTTATAACAATTTCTGATGCTTTTGAAAATAACAGATAATTTTAAGTTTCTCTTTCTCTCTTTTTTATGTTTTATGTATGTGCATTTGTTTTTCAAATTCTTATTTAAAGAAAAAAAGCATTCAAGTGAAATTAAAATGCAGTTAGAATACTATAGAATATTGTTTAAATAATTCTGAAAAACATTTTTTCTAAACTAAACTTTTTTTCCTTTTTTGCATTTTTGATTGATAAATAGTTACGCATAGCTTAGATTTGGCTTATTTTGCTACAATTCTATGTCATAAAGATTTTAATCAACAAAGTGTACATTCTAGGATTCATTTAGCATTAAAATGGATTAATTCTGCTTAATACTTATTTTTCATTGCGAAAGAGATTCTATGATGTAAAACACTTAATGCATTAATGAAATAAACATTGCTAAATGGGATGATATGTTTAAGTTTTTGATTGCTAAATATAAAACATACACACGTGTAACTATGTCACCTATTTCAAAGTGATATGGTTTTTACTAATTATCAGTAACTAGAAAAATACTCCATAAAGAAACTCAAAGTTATTTAAAGAAAAGGCAGAAAATGATAAGACATAAAGACTTTTATACGGTTTATTAAAAAAAAAAAAAAAACTGTGAAATTAGTAAATTGTAAATAATGTGAATATCATTTTTAAGACGAATACGCAATATATATATATATATATATATATATATTATAATTGTATATATATAAATGTGTTTTATTAAAATATCCAAATGTGGTAGAAATTGATTTTACTTTGCGAAAAAAATGAAGAATTACTAATATCAGAGCATTCATTAGAATATTTAACTTTTTATCATTCAAAACGATGCCATTACTTAAAATGAGGAAGGATTCGTTAAATAGTTCGCTAAATTTACAGTTGACCAGTAAAAAATATCAGATTTGAATTTTCTATAAAATCCATCGATTTATGTTAAGTTTGTTACAGACTTTTTTCTTATTTCATTATTTTATTTTAAATATAAAAATATTTACAGTTTAAAAATCTTTTAAAAATAAATATATGTAGACTTGTTTTTTCTTTCTTTTTTCTTTTCTTTTCTTTTCACTTTTTTTTTTTTTAATAGAATTATACTAGAAAGGCTTTTTTGTTTGAAAACAATATTTAATTGATTTATAAAATATTCTAAAAATTATCAATTTGTAAAATGTGTAGTTACGTTTATATATAACTTTTAATATTTTTCAATGAAGTCGAAAAGTGTTTATAACTTTCATTTGTCAGTTCGTAAATGCTGAAATTTCCTTGAATCTGTTTAAGCTGCCTTGTAACTGGTATGTAATATTCAGGTTCATTGTACCATGGTTCTTATTGAAAATTATATAAATATCATGTTTGTGTTCAAGATCTCGCAAAAGAATTTAAATAAGTTACAGTCTGTACGGCATATTTTTAAAGCGTGTATTAATACT
Source organism: Salticus scenicus (assembly GCA_963930645.1). Taxonomy (NCBI): domain Eukaryota; kingdom Metazoa; phylum Arthropoda; class Arachnida; order Araneae; family Salticidae; genus Salticus; species Salticus scenicus. The sequence goes on from OZ005656.1 coordinate 4,939,862, forward strand.
GTTATAATAATTAAACATAATGAAATTTGGTTATTCATATGTACAAAAGCATGTTTCTTACAAAATAATTTGTGGTTTGTTATACATTAATGATTTGTTTGCAGGATCACACAAAAATATTCAGATATATTGTGGAAAATAAATGCAAGTTCCTGAATACTGTTCAGTGTAGTTTTTATTCTTGTTATTCTTGTTTTTTTTTTTTTTTTTTTTTTTTTTTTTTAACCGAATTTTTTGCATCTTATATCGTACTTAAACAATTGTTGGAAAACGAGCAATTACAACTAAACATGGGCAATTGAGTTTGTACTTTACTAATTTATTTTCATTAAATATTTTTTATAGCGTAATGATAATTTTTGTAGTATTTCTTTTCACATAATTCAAAAAGAAATTAAAGAGCAAATTTAAGAGATAGATTTTTTTTTCTTATACTTCCTTATTTTTTAAGACTAAAGGTCTTAGGATCGAATAAGTTAAATAGAAAATAAATTGTATTGTAATTAGGAAAACAGAAAGTGACCTACATTTTTATTTTCTTTGTATATAAATTAAAAAATATCTTTTTTAAGGTTTCATAATAAAGGTTACACTGAAGGTTAAACCATATAGCATATAAGTACAGTTGAAAAGCTTTTTATAATTTATACGAATATCTCAAATTTTCTTACTTGATTAAATTTAGCATTGAAATTTATTTTTAAAACACACGAATGTACAAAATGCGTGTTTTTTTGGAAAATAGTGGAGTAAAAATTTAAAGTACTCTCCCTCACCTTTATAATAGTTTATTTGTTTAGAATTTTATGGCCTTTATCGATAGTAACGTCATTGGTATATACATCCAAAACACTTTCGCAATGTATCATATACGTAGATCAAACAATCACCCTTAAGAGCAATAACAACGCAGTTGAAAACTGTATTCATATTATCTCTTGAAATTTATTTTATCCAGATTAATGGATATAATACATTCATCTATATTTCTTTCCGCTATTTTATAATAGCAATGATCTTGAATTTCGCATAATACCTTTGACTATAACGAATAGTGGGCATCGCTCCAAAGTAGCTCCCTGAATTAAATCTGATATTATTCGTAACTAGTATTCCAGGCGGAAAGTAGTGTTATACATAAGAGTGAAAGTCTCAGAACTATATTGTAGTTCAGAAAAGGCAAAAATGTAGTATATTACGAATACTTTTTTGCAGAATTAAAAAAAAGAAAAAAAAAAACCATTCATATATATTTTTATTCATTGTTTTTGTCAAAATTTTTATTATATATATATTATTGTATTATGTTTTGTTACATTGATTATTTCTTGAATTACACCCTTAACTGGCTTTAATAAATTATGCATTTGAACAAATTCATTGCATATACTTTTCTAAATAATCTTAAAATAGTCATGGGTGGTTAAGGAGAGCAAATATAATTGTATGATGAAACTTTGTTTTACGTTAACATTGATAATAAAAAGTGTAAATCAGGATTTAATTTACTGAGAACTAATTAATAGATCAATATTTTAAATACAATAATGTAAACTCAAATTTAACAAATAAAAAAAATCTGGAGTGACTCCACTCGACTTTCCGAACATTGAGTAACTAACAGTTTTGTAGATAAAATAAAGAAAGAGGAGTTGCTAAACAAACAAAAAAGAGAAAACCATAACAGAGTGTTTGAGTATTTTTCTCCATATATCACACGAGGTTTTCTTTAACGCTACTGAACTTTGAGCCCTTAGATCATAATGATAAAGAATTTTTCGTTGTGTCCCTGTAAAAATCTATAAATGCTAGATTCACCAAAATGCTTATAGTTAGTGCAACAGTGATTTATAATATTCATACAAATTTTCAGCTCAATTGAATAAGGGGTTTAGATGCGATCGCTGGTCTCATAGGCCATAAAGATAAAGAATTTTCCTTTGTGTCCCTGTAAAAAAAACTGTAAGTGCTAGATTCACCAAAATCTATACAGTTGGTTCAAATGTGACCTATAACATGTGTACAAATTCTTTGCTGAGATTAATAAGGCGTTTAGACGCTATCACACTTTTAAAAATTTGGCAAAGAATTTTTCTTTGTGTCCCTGTAAAAAAACTATAAGTGCTAGATTCTCCAAAATCTATACAGATTGAGTATCTGTGACCTATAATATGTGTATAAAGTTTTTGCTCAATTGAATAAGGCGTTTAGATGCTATCGCACTTTTAAGATTTTGGTCCCTTGGCCATAATGATAAAGAATTTTTCTTTGTGTCCCTGTAAAAAAACTATAAGTGCTAGATTCACCAAAATCTATAGGGTTCGTACTATAGTGACTTACAATATACGTACCAACTTTCAGCTTATTCGAACAAAGCGTTTAGACGCTAACGTGTTCACTCACAGACATACACACATACATACACACATACATACACACATACATACACACACACACACATACACACATACATACACACACACATACATACATCATCGTAAAAATAGTGAAAACGGACTCGTTGGACCTCGAAACGTATAGAAACATCAAAATCTCGAATTCGGATTTTTGACATGATTACAATACTTTCCTCACTATAGTGTTCGGAAAGTAAAAATAATAATAATGATTTCCAGTATAAACAAATAAATCGATTTTTATGTGACACATTAAATGACTTTTTTGATAAAAGAAATAACCGATGTTCACTTTTTTGATAACAAAATTATTTAAGACCGTTAAAAAAGTAAAGCAGAGAAAACTCGATTAAAACCAAGTTAAAAGTAAGAAAAAAAAAACCTCATCTTCTTTCATCAAGCAAACGGATGAACATTAAAGATTTAATAAATAAATTCTTATTTTTAAAAAGTCTTAAATATTTAACGATATCTTCTTCGTTAATTGTAGCTATTCCAGGTGCGCTAATTATCTTCATACCTGTCTTAGCTGTTGATAACTCATTAGTACTTGGAGTAATCGCATTAAATCGTTATTTACTAGAGCTGTTGTTTGTTAGGAATACTCAGATCTGCAGGTTCTAAAAAAGTAATTTTTGCCGTAGATTTAAGGATTAATTGTTTTGTAATTTGTAGACTGAATTTGTGGTGGTGTTTATGGCTGACTTCAAGCATGAAATCTCCTTACATTATTTTGAAAAATAAAATTAAAAAGTGCTTAGATGCATATTACAGAAAATTGTAAGCTTTTCATTTCGTGAAACTTCTACAAAATATTTCGAGGGAAAAAAAAAAAAAAATATATATATATATATATATATATATATATATTATCTTATGTCCGTAAAAAAATTTAATTTTAACATCTATTTAAATATTTAAAAATGCAGGAAGTTTACATTTATATACCTTTTTTAAGCACAATTTTATAATTTTAATCCACTAAATTAATTTTAATATTTTGTTTTACTAATATTTTTATGTTCCCGTGAGACCATCATGAACACATCGTAATTTCTCTGCAAGTTGAAGGAGGCGAAAAAAAATAATATATATACATTTCGTTTTAAGGTGACAAAACATAATTCATAAAATAAATCTCGTGTAATATTGCGTTTGTAAAATATTGAAAACAGTATACAGTAAAATGGAATTGTTAAAATTGTTTATTTATTTGAAAATATTAATAATAATAAAGATAAATAAGTAATTGGTCTTTTATAATTCAGAACAATACTATATTATATATTTTCCCGAATGTATGCTCGCAATTAAATCATAATCAGTTTGTGTTAAAAATGTACTTCTTTTCAATCGCTGTCAGAATTGTATTTTAATTCAGCTCAGGATATTTACTATAAAATTTAGCGCAACATTTAAATAATTCTTAACCCGTGCAGAAATATTTTTACAGTCTCAAATTTTTATACCTAAACAGTATTACAAATACTAATAAGTATTGTAATACATATAAGTAAGTTTGTTTATCTTTTACTTGAAATTTACACAATTCCTACTAATAGGGTTTAAATTAGGCGTATAAATTATGCATGTTTTTCAAAATTTAAACTTTTAATTAAAATTTTTTTTTTAAACTTTGCAGTATTTCATAAAAGTATTGAAAATGTACGACCCTTATTGAACAGTTTAAGATTCCAGTTAATATTTTTCTTGAATGTAGGATTGAACTGGCTTTGCCAAATATAACTGTCAATCAACAAACAAATCTACTATTCAATTTTCTAAAAAGCTAAATTTTAATTTTGTGAGGGTGTGACATTCTTTGGATTACCCATTGAATTCGTCACAAAACCTAGTCAGCTTTAACATTAGAAAAAAACAATAATAATATTTTGGGACAATTTGATGTAGATGAATCAGATGTATCAACAATTTTTTTTTATTATTATTTAAGAAAGATGGATTTAGGTTATTACATAAAAAATCTCACCCATCACAAAGTTTTCAAAATCAATTTTTGAAAATTAAATTGCAGATTTGTTTTTCTATTGCATTAATACAATACCTTAGCTTGCTACCTTATATTCTAAAGCAAGAGCAAAACACATATACTATACCCTTTTCTAAAAATATAAATTTTAATTTTGTTAGGGGGTATGACCTTCTTTGAATGATCCGTTGAATACGTCCCAAAGCATAGTCAGTTTTAACAAGTTAGATTGTCTGATGGAAATAGAATTTAATTTAGGAAATCATTCAGTTTGATTTTATTTGATGAAAATAAATTGAATCCCTCACAATTCGCTTTCAGTTTTTTATTCTGTTTCGATAAAGTTAAGTAAAATGTTAATATAGAAACACTATGTAGAATTATTTTTAAAACTTCTATAAAAATTTTATTTCGTTGACAAATATTTATGAAAGGTAAAGCTACTGCTAGAAAAAGCCACTTAGATTTCAACTACATGATTGAAAAGAAATCTTCATCAATAATTTGGTCCGAAGTTTCACTATTTCAGGGGTATTATTTTAGGAGGAAGCGCAACTGAAATGTTGAAAGTTTGCACTAACCAGAATATTGGCTGCGGCTGAAAATGCCTATTTTGCACCATTATTCTGGTGGAACATTGAAATAATATTTTTAACAGTGTGGATATTAATAAGTACGAAACTTTGAACAAACACCATAAAATGCAAAAAATTTGCAACAATTGTTTCGGATCGAAAGAACACACGACCCTTCGTCAGGCGAACAAAGTAAGCCCGAGTACTGCAATCAAAGTGACAATGCACCTAAATAGCGTACCTAAATAGTGCACGTAAAATAATGCACCTAGGTGCATTGCCGCCTTGATTGCAGCACTCGTGCCTACTTTGTTCGCCTGACGAAGGGCCGTGTGTTTTTTCAACCCGAAACAATTGGTGCGAGTTTTTTGCATTTTATGGTGTTTATTCAAAGTTTTGTACTTATTACTTTAATACACCAGTTGTGTGGTGCTTTCTTATTATTAGTATAAATATTATCCTGAACTATTTTGAACAAAATGAATTTTCACCCGTAATAAAATACTATTATCTTCAGTTCGTTAGTTTTAATATTGTGCACAAAATCCTTCAGATTATATATATATATATATATATATATATATATATATATATACCTTACTTAAACTCACTCTTCTAATTCTTATCATTAACACAAAAATGTTTTGTTCCCGATACACTTTGTCAAAAATTAGATTTTTGCGCAAACGCAAATAAATTTATTCATTGTATTCAACACCAATTTTATTTTGCATTGCTAAGGTTTATTTTATCTTGCTTAAATTCACACTTGAAATTGCTATTATTCCCACAAAATGCAATTTTATCGATACATATTTATCAAAAATTGAAGCATTGCGGTAAAAAATAAATTCCTTTTAATCCTGCATTTGTACAACAAATTTTATACGTTTATACCAATTCTCTTACCCATCACCGCAACTTCATTTTACATCACTTAAACTTACTTTTGCAAGTCCTGTTACTCTAAAAAAAAAAATAGTTTCTCAAATTTATTTAAAGTTAAATTTTTGATAGAAAAATACAATCCTAGTAACTTTGAGTTTGCGCAAGGTATTTCTTTATCCATCTACACCCATCCTTACATCATTATTTTACATCCCTTTAAAACAAAAATTAAGTATTACATAATGTTTTCTCTTGAGGATATAACAAATCTAAATAGCATAATAGAGGTCTTAATTTTCACCATGCTTATCTAATCTAAGTCATTATTATTCTCCGTGATCGCTTTAACGTCATTATTTAGTCTGCTGCTGTTCAACAAGAATATCCAATCCGTTAGTATCTAATATCCTAATTTTCATTGGAGATTAAAAGGGAATTAATTACTTCGTTTACTTTTCACTGGATTTGCGGTGTTGTTTTCATTGTAGCCTAAAGATTAAATTTCCTTGTGTGGCGGTGAAAGATAAAATTATAAAGTGGTAACTTGACAACATGTTAGATAAATTGGAAAGGTGTTTTCACATTTATTAAACAAATCTATAAACAAAAAATAAAATAAACTGTTTTTATGCATGAATAGAAGCAAAAATAAGCTTTGAACATGCGTGCTTATGTGTAAGTTTCTAAACTGTTTTTGCGAAAACCGTTTTTTTTTAAACCCCTTAATTGTTTTATCATGTAACCGAAAATCAATAAAATTGCAGTTATTTATCAATAACTGAATATTTATTAGTATCACATAACTAATTCTTTGAGATATGAAACAGTGACTAATTACGGACAACCAGAGATTTCAAATTTTGATGTGACTTCTTAAAATAATCAAATTGAACAAGTACGCTGTCCATACTAAGCATACTCCGCAGTAGTATGAATATTAAAATTCAAAAGCCATACAAAATCACATTGGCAATAAAAAAATCCTTTTAATATTCACTATACTTCTCTAAACTAAGCAGGAGTAGAAATTAAGAAAATAAGGTTACTAGTTTGCAGTACAAGTAATTTTCGGATTTCACTGGTCCAAACTTGCTTTGACTGATAAGTTTTCTCATTTCATTATTATTATTATTATTATTATTATTTTAATATTTAAAAATTTTGAAACTGCTGGTTTTACTCAGACCTTTGTTTAAAAAATTTACACGTCAATTTTTTTTTTTTTTTTTTTTTTTGTTTTTTTTTGTAATAAATAAATAAATAAATATAAATAAATAAATAAATATACAAACGAATCTTATATAAATAAAAAATTTGAGCTCTAATAAACGAGCTTAATGTGACATATTTAGTATTAAGAATAAAAAGTAATTAAAGTAAAAGAATGTAAAGTGAAATTACATGAAAAATTACACAGAATAGACAATATTGACAATTGTAAAGAAGTACATTTACTATTGACATAACATACTATTCTGTGACAGACTTACCGGCAATTTTAGAGAAAAATAAAAAAATAAAAAAATTTGAAAAGCTTCACTGGTCCAGTAAAACACTAAAATTTATATTTTACTGCTCCGTTAAATATTTTGCGGTCCGGACCAACGGACCACTGCTAATTTCAAGCCCTGCTAAGTTGTAATTATTATCCTTGATCTCTTTAATGCCATTATTTACTCTGCTGCTCTTCAACAAGAAAATCCAATCCCTTGATACTTAATATCCTATTCTCATTGGAGATTGATAGGGAATTAATGGCAGAATTTACTTTTTCCTGGATTTGTGGTAATAATTTCATATAACTGTAAGGATTAGGTTTCCCTTATAATGGTGAAAGTTAAAATTATAAAGTTGTAACTTTTCGATGTGTTAAACAAACTGAATAAGAATGAAAATCATTTTAAATCTTATTATATAAATTCAAAGTATTTAAATAGAGGTTTATAATATATTTTAATAAAGAAATTTAATTGAAAAAAGCCTGTTTGTTCAAACATTTTATTTCTGAAACTATAATTATTAATACAATGAATTTATTAAATAACCGAAAAATTGAAAAATGGCAAAATATTAATGTAATATATTTTTAGAAAAAATTGTCATATGGAATTTCAAAGGACTAAAAGCTCATATCGAATTTCTACATGGAATTGTTCGAAGTGAAAAGTTAAGGGTTATTATGGTCTGAAATTTAATTTCTCTGATAGAGAAAAAAAAATTAACAATTTTGTGCATCAATTAAAACAAAAAACAAATTAAGATAATTGGGATTATGGATAAGCTGCTTTCATAAAAATCGATTATCGAAAATTCTTTAAATATCTTAATTTGTCTTAACTTTCAAACAGAAATAAGCAAAATCTGTAATAATTATTTCAATGCGTTAAAAAATAATAACTTGTTAAGTACTGTTGTCAAATCTAAATTTTTAACAAGCTAATGTAAAGTTTAAGATTTTTAAGTTTTTTTTTATTCTTTTTTGCTTTGTATTTATATGAAGGCAGTTTTGATTGACTGAAAATAGTTTACGGTCATGTGCGTTTCTAAAAATGTGGTGTGTGGTCTGATTTTTTTTTTTTTTTTTTTTTTTTTTTTTTTGACCAGTATTTATTTGTTTCTATGGTACTCAAATTTTGTATGCCCTGTTACTTAAAAAAAAAAAAAAAAAAAAAAAAAAAAAAAGATTTTGTTTAAGGTAACTAATAGGGCAATGAAATAAATTTGGATTTAGATTTGGGTATATTACCTAACAGGTGAACTTTACGCTGCACTGAAACATTTAATGATTAGGAAAGTTTGATATGCTTTACTTCTGACTGTGCAAGAAAGACATCGTTCATTCAGTGTCGCTATGCTATATATTATGATAATGATAGGAATTAGCAATATGAGAGGGTGTATAAAATAAAATTCAGTCAAACGTAATTGTGAAGGTGTTCACATATATTTGGTTAAATTTTAATTGAATTTTTAAATAAAATAAAATCTAATGATAAATGAATGATTAAATTTTTAAGTGAAATATTATATTTACGTAATTTGTTCTTAAGCATTTAAAAAAAAGAATTATTTTTAAATGTCGTTAAAAATTACACAATTTTAATTATACATACGACCTACACTATTTATTAACATAAAACAATAACACACATCATTCAGAAATCTAAATTGTATATCTTTTATATCTAAATCATAAATAAATGTTTATCTTTTTAAATAGAAAAGTACTTTATTTTATGGGATTAAAAAGAAAATAAAAGAAATAATATCTAACGGAAATTCTGACATTAAACGTAATTATATAAAAAAGTGTTCTCAAATAGTCATAAAAAAAAAGAAAACTCATTGTCAGAATTTATATTATTGCAACACCGGATATAATTTATTTTAAATTACCCAATATTAATGATTTCAGTTCATAACGGTCATTTTCTCTAGTCGAAAGGTCGCTTGGCATAAAAATTGGCGATTAAAAGGTTAATACAATTATAAACCGTCATTACAAATTCAAAAATTAACATTAGTATAATATCTAAAACAAAGAACTGAAGTTGGCTTTCATTTTGGCGAAAATAATGATAATGCAGTCATATGACTCCCCTTCCAGATGGTTCTCCCGTGCGATCGAAAAGAGCAGACCCTCAGTTTTTGTTTTTTTCACTTTTTAGTAAAGACGTAAGTTTTTTTCGCTGCCCTCTCTCTCTCCCTTGTTCCTCGGAATTTATCTGGAGTTTGATTCCTGAACAATATTTTTAAATATGAACCTGTATTGATCAATGATGTGAGTCCTTTTAACAAATATAATAAAATGTGTTAAATTTTCAAGACTTGTAAATTGTTGTTTAGCGGCACAACACTCCAAGCAACAACAAGATGAATTGATTCAAACAAATCATTTGTCGGTGATGGATTTCAACACTACAGTAATAATTAATTTCTTTAATGAAAAAAGAAAATACTAGCCAGTTTTATTTCTTGATTTTCTGCACACGTTGCGATAAACAACGTTAATTAATTTCAGTTGAGAAAACTGCACGAAATTTAAGTATATTATATTCAAATTGAAAAATTTAATTCATACGTTAGTATACGTTAATGAAAAAAAAAAAAATGGTTTAGTTTCACTTTCTATAAATGATTATTTTTGTTTATTTGTTTGTATTCCTCAAAAGTAACGTAGTTGTATAATAGTGAAACAAATAGACGTTTTCAATTATTTTCCTTTTATGTCTAAATAATAGGTTTAAAGGTGCTTCTAAATCTGGGATTTTTAGAATTTATTTTTTGTCTATGGAATGACACGAACCTGTCTATGGTTGTTTCCTAGTTATTTTTCCTGGCTAACAAAAATTTTAAATGTAATTTTTTAATCCTTTATATTAAAAACTGTTTTTGAGTACTATATTTCAACATTTAACAAGGTTATATAACTGCAGCAGAATCGAAATTCAAAATAATAATTATTATTATTATTTAATAAATGATGAATTCATGCAATTTAGAGGGGATTATCATTTCTGACAGGGGAGGGGCAAAACAAAGTACAATGTTTTATATACCTTTTTTTTATGAAAAACAAATTACAATATTTCTCCAATTTTTAATTTTTAAGGTTTTATTTCACTTTTATAAACTACATTTGTATTACGGCAGAGAGTGGGTACACATATGAGAATAATACTTCTTGAACAAACACAAATTTTAATAAAAAGTACTTTTAAACCAACATACACATAAAAGGCAGGGGTGAAAGTGTTCTGTCTTGTGATGGAACTCTTCCACCAGTATTTGTTAACAATAATCTCTATCCTACTTAAATGAAAAAATTTAAATCTAAAAATAGAATTAATATATCTAAATAAAAACAGTTGTGTCGAAAATGTGGAACATTTTCAACTTTGATAGAAGAGAATGTGTTTTAAAACTTCTTGAATTTGTTTTATTTTCATAGAAATTTGTATGAAAAGGACAAGACAATTGTTGTTTAAAGAGATTGATGTACGTTCCTTTGTATTGTACTGCTACCGGTGAAACAACTGACATGGTTTGACAATGCAGTACAACAACTGTGAAAGTGATCTTCATAGTGTTTTCGAAAACTTTACTTATTTCAGATTTGAAAAAAGAACGGCGGTACTTTGAAGCGAATCTCGTAAATTTTCCTCGGCATGTAAGAGGTCAATAATTAGCAAAAGCATTTTCTTGCGGGGGTATATTTCTTGTATTAAAACTTTTTGAAAGATGCAAAGGATCAAGAAAGATTACATTATACATGTTTATTAAATCCAGAAACCAAAATTCTATACAAATAACTGCAAAATAGAAAAAAATATTGAGAATACTGGATAATCTTAACGTTAGACATAAATTTTATGAAAATTTGTGATATATCAGCAATATTTGTCTTATGTATATAATTTAATTAATGCCTCTCATTTGCATAGGTTATTGTATGCTGTCATTTTTTGGATTTTGTCTGTCTTTTCTTTCCTTTTTAATTAAATCTTATATTGAGAAAATTTTCATTTTTGTGTGTATTATACAGTGAGGGAAAATTAAAAAAATGAAAATATCAATGTGATAATGGATGAATATTAAAAACAAATATACAATTTGAAAAAACCTAGGAAACAGATCATGATTAGAATGATTAAGAATAAGCATAATAAATGTGTAAACTTTTGACGTGGAAAGTTACATATATATTAAAGTTTATGAATGTTCTGCAAATATAAACAAAACTAAAAACAGAACATTTTCTTTGCACCTTTTCATTGCCAATAAAATTAGTTTAGAAAAATAAATAAATAAATAAATAAACGTTTTCTTTAAAATTTAATAGCCAATTTTGAAATAAGAGGCATGCGTAAATTTGTAAGACAAATGAATTCATGTAACCATTTTACTTGTAACTTAGTATATTACTGTTGAAATTTGAAATTGAATATTTCGTTATGAAATAAACAATCTTTTATTGTTTACAACAATTGGAAAACTTCTCAAATTCAATTTTAACTTTTATAAATATGAACTAAACAGGCGCCCACATGATGAAATGTTTTCAAATGCAAATAAAGGATATTCTAATTAAAATTGTTTACTCGCATCGTATTTCTCATTAAACAGAGAATTCTTAGAAATATTTCAACTATATCAATTTTAACTGATTCTATTGAAATTAAGTAGATATTTTTTATGAATTGGTAATGATAAAAGAAAATGTTGACTTAAATGCATATAATGTAATCGTTTTCAATTATTTTTTTCTGTTCTATACGACATTATTAAAGACTTGTGAAATTTCAAATGATAGCTTTAAAAATTAAAATATTTTTTATCATAAAAACTTTAAGCGATTTTATTCATAATCAAAAGCAGCAACACCATTAGTATTTTAAGTTTTTTCAGTTCTCCAATTCTTTTTTCTTCCTATTTCCTTACTTTTATTTATTTATTTATTTTGCATACATAAGAAAAATGTATTGGATTTATGAAAATTTTTGATTCCGGGATTTCGACATATTTGCACTTTTTGTGATATCCTGACAGGATTTGACTATTTTTAGAAAATGTCTATGTGTTTCTTCATCCGTATATCTATCTGTGAGAGTATGCTAGCAAGATTTTGTAGACGCTGTATCTCATGAACCAAACAAATTAGTGCTTAGTAAGTTTTGGAATACATGACTAAGCAGGTATATGCTATACTGCAATTTCCCACATTTATGAAAAAGCTATATCTTACCTACTACAGTGTATAAGTGTACAAACTGTGAAAAGTTAAACGGCCATTATGAAAAATGATGATGTTTCAGTTTTGATGCATATCATTTGGCACATTGCTTTGCTATGTCACATATTTCACCAATTACGAGAATGCTTTATTTCAGCTTCTATGACATATAAATGCGCCGAACTTGGCATGTGTGTGTTTATTATAAAAAATCATCCTTCTTCAACTTGAGTGCACAGAGGCTAACAGGTAGCACTGCTATTTCTCACTTTATCGATTTTTTAAGTGGTTATGTTTTAGTATTTATTAGTTAAAATTACACCAAACTGCACACGAAAAATGCTTATTGTCAGAAACTATGTTGACCAATAAGTGGCGATGTTATTTAGAATGATATAAAAGTAAGTTTTATAATGGTCACAGTACAATAATTGTATTTATTAATTTTATTTATTAATATTTTGTTTAGAAAATATAAGTGCGGTTTATAGAATCAAGAACAATTCAACTTAGTTCGCTATATTGCATTTCTAGGTATTATTTCTGTTGTATCAAGAAGTGTTTCTGAATACTTTTTCCTGGTTTTTGACACGAAAACAATTATTTAATCTATGTAAGCATACTAATCATTGTTAATCTAAGCATATTAACGACTGTTTATGGTAAGGAACAAAAATAATTTCTGATGCTGAATGTATTCTTAGGAAATGTCTCTAGAGTATTATTTTTCAACAAATGTGTGTCCCAAAAATGGGGACAAATATGTTTTAAAAATCTGTTAAGGGGGCAGCCTAGTTTTAAAAATGTAAAAGTGAAGAAATTTTCGATCAACTTTCAGAATTTTAAAAAAAAAAAAAAAAAAAAAAAAAAAAAGAAGGTATGCACATTTTTTTTTTTTTTTTTTTTTTTTTTTGAGTATTTGTGTATTAACTAGTATGACATTAATCTATTGATTAAACATATTATTTTGGTTTATTTTAAAAGATAAAATTATTTCATTGCAGATTATTAAAAAAAAAAAAAAAAAATCAAGGATAATTTTTCACTGCGCGCAGGATAATTCAATTACAATTTCCTTTATCCTTATAATTTGTACATTAAATGAAACGACCATTCAAATTAAAAATCTGAACTAAAGAGTTTTAATTATTTTAATAATTTGAAGTTTAATTAATAATTAAATTTGAAATACGAAATTAAAATTAAAATTTTTATATTTCTACAATCATATTTTTTTTTTTCTACTGAACAGAACTTATTATTTTTAGTTCATTTTATTCATTATGTCAAAATATATGGTTGAAAAAAAAATTAAGTTCACATCTCAAATGTTTTTTGAAATATCATGCGCGCACTTATTTATGTTTTTTAAATAATCTGCAATAAAAAAAATTTCTGTTTTAAAGTAAACCCCAATAATGTTTTTAATCAATAGAGTAACGTCACACTAATTAACACACAAAAAAAAAAATAATAATAATAATAAAATGCATTTATTCTTTTTTTTTTCTTTAATTCTAATGTTGATCGAAATTTTCTTCCTTTTCCCATTTTTAAAAGTAGACTGTACCCTTTAAAGGTATATAGATGATATATAAACAATAGACAATTTCCTAATAAAATTAAATTTTAAAATCTATCGCTATTTCAAATTTTCTCTAGAAAACAATTATGTTAAAATTATAAATTTATTACTTTCTTTAACTTCAGCGTTTTAATATATATATGAGGCATTTTAATCTCAATATACCTAATATGTATTTGTATATGAGATTTCTGTTTTATTAATGCAATTATTCATTTTAATTTAATATCTCGTACTAAAAGTGTATAAATTTTTTTTCCTCTAACTTAAATTCTAATTTGATAAAGTTAGTATTTACCTTAGCAATTCACTGAATAACATTGCGGTGTACAATTAATTATGTATATAAAACTCAAAATTGATTTTCTTTATAATAACGATGATTTGAAATTGATTATGTCAATACATTAAAACGACCTGGATGCAAATAAATGGAGATTTAAGGAATTTTGTTATCCTGAACAAAGTTTTTCTGTTTACATTTTGTAAGTTCAAATACGTTTAATCATTGCTTGTGTATATTTCGTTAGATTATTAAGATTGAAATTCCCATAAATTCAAGAAAGCTGTTATTTGTTTAATGCAAGAAATTCAATTAATATGGTTATTTCTCAGTTGAAAGGAGACATATTTATCAAAAGTGTTTGTTCATAACAGGAAAATATCTTAGAAAATAAAATTTTAGAAAATAATAAGCTTATGTAAATACATGAACGTATAAAACATCTTATACAATAATTTGAGAGGTGTCTACTTACAAACTGTATATTTAAAAACAAATGTGTGGCAATACAGGAAGAAATACTCTTAAACCAAAAAAAGCATACCTGAAATAAAATAAAGAGTTGTTTAAAAAATTGAAATTACAGAATATATCTTGAACAAAGTAATTATTTTTCTTTCGTTTGAAAAGAAATCGTTAACCAAGTAACGTGGACATTTTTTTTTCATGTAATTCTACTTGAAAAATTAGAAAAATAAAGATTAATGTATAAACTTATGATAAAAAATCATTTTGAATTAATTATGAACTAGAGAAGCATGTGCGCTGGGAAGGAATAATTATTCATAATTTATATATATATATTGAGGAAATTTTTATTTCAGATAAAGCCGCCATTGATTACTATACAGTCAGTGCCGGCAAAAAAATTCTTTACATTTGAGCGCCAAAAAAGAACTTTACATGTGAATTGTCGTTGCTGTCATAAAAATGTGTCGAACACCAGTGATGACACGTGGCGTTAGTCGGTCACAGTCGAGCTTTCCCTATTGTATCAACACTCCGTTCGTCTCGTGGACTTTTACAATCAGATTATACGTTCTTTGCTCCCACCTGCCAATATTTCGTTTATTTTTTCAAAAGTCGGAGAACCTACATCGGTATTTCCACTCCACACTGCGAATCGCAAGAAGTTTAAACTGGAAGAGAAGATCCGTGCAAGACAAAGATTGATGTAGTTAGAGATCTGTAAAACAATCCTAGATGTAGCTAGGTGTAGCCAAAGATCCATGCCTTACTCTAAAAGTCCATCAGGCGAACTGAGTGTTGATAGGATAGGGAAAGGTCATCTGTGATCGACTTTGCTGCTCAAGTGTAAAGATTTTTTTTTTCCGGCACTGTATGGTTTTAAAAATATGTAACCGATAATAGTTTTGCAATTAAACTGATAATCAAGTAAATTTAAAGATTTCTAAAATTCGATTATATTGAAGGTAGCACATATATATTTCTAAAAAAAAAAAAAAAAGCAAAATAATAGTAATAATGATAATAATAATAATAATAATTTTCCCATTATAAAATGCTTGAGATAAAAAAAATAATTATGAATAAATAATAATTAAAAGAAAAAAAATAAGAACATTTTGATAAATTATGTGTTTTACGAGAAACTTTCATCTTGAAATCATATCCCCATTAACTCCTGTGTAATATTAAAAATCATACAGCCAACAAACAATTTTTTACTATACGTATAATTATGGAAAATTGAAAGATTTTTTAATCACTTTTTATAAATTATTCATCCCTGCAGAATAATGCTTTTAATACTTAATACTAATGCTCTTAATGCATAATAATGCTCTTAAATACTTATATTAATGGGAAAAGGACGATTAAACGAATATTTTCTTACAAAATGTTTTACATTCCCCCCCCCCAAAAAAAAAAATAATAATAATAAATAAATAAATAAATAAAATAAATAAATAAATAAAAATAACTTTATCTATTTTAAGATAAATTTTAATTTTAAAATCTGTTAGAATTAACCTCACTGTGTTAATAATAATACAAAAAAAAAAAAAAAAAAAAAAAAAATCAACAATTAAACTGATAACTCTAATAAATTTAAACATTTCTTAATTACTTTTTACACTGGGTGGAAATAAATTATGGTAAATAATAAAACTGGAGCGTGCTTAAAAATAAATGTGCTTTAACGTCATTAATTTTAATTTTGGAAATATTTTCGAAAATTCAGAGAAAATTAACGATTCTAAACTGCATAGTGCACCATTTTTAGAGTGGCTATAAAATAATATTTATCACAGTTTAATGTAAAATGTTTTGTTATTTTTACTTTATATTATTTAAAATGCACGAAAATAACCATCATAATTTTAAAATGTAATTTATTATGAAATTACAAGGCCCTAAAAGTATATATATATATATTTTTTTTAATAACTTGAAAAATTGAGGTTTATCTTGGCAATAAATTGATTTTTATTTTTTATTTTTATTAACATTATTATTATTATTAGCTACATTAATTTATTTAATCTGTAAGGTAAAATAAAGCACACATCATGTAATATAATATTCAGGAGAAATGATAAAATAGAAAAAAAAATGAAAAGTTCTTTAAAAGTCAACTTTTTCAAAATATAAATTAATAGTTAAATGCAAAGAGAAATATATATTAGGAATATTAAAACTGATAAATAAAATAATTTAATAAAAATTATCTAAATTATTGTCTCATCTTCTTTTTCTTAGAATCATCTAAATTATTATGAGAAATATCTAAAATACATAAAATAAAAAAATGCGTCTAAATTACTTTTCTTAAAAACTACTTAGGTTTTAAATTGTTTTATTCCCTTTTATATACGTAATTTTTAAGCTTGTTGTTAGAATTATTTAAAACAGTTATATGTAGTTTTCATTACACATCCTGAATTAAATAAAATATCATAATCAAAATTCTAACTTACAATTAAGAAGGTAATAAAAATAGAAATAATACACGCACATTTATATAAATTGTTCGATAAACAGAAATCATAAACGCCGGCTTACAGTTTGCATTCTTTCATTCCTTTTCCATCAACACTGATTACATTTTAGATATTTTTGAATAATAAAATAATTACTCCACAGTGCTGTCTTAATTGACATTTTTATATGTTGTTTAATGCTATGAAATAGTTTTATTACTGGTAAATTTATTTTTTAAAATATGCTAATTGTTTTTAAAGGCATTTAAAAGAAAATGTTACTTAATTATGAACTTATTTGAATGAAATATAGAGTGTCCTATAAAGAACGCAACTTTCGAGTGCATAATAGCATCCAAATTTGTTGTGAAAATTAGATAATTCATATATTTTTCCAGTGGAAGCTGCTTGGGAAAATGTATGAAATTTGGTATTACTCAACAAGAGCAAATTGTCTAACTTTCAGGGGTGCCAACTTAGAAAAACACAAATGACAGGCATTTCAAAAGTTTTGTTCTTTATCGGGCACCCCAATTATGTTTTTATTTATTTATTTTTAACATGATAATGTTCCTGCCAAACCGTCCCTCTTTTATATATATATACACATTATTCTAAATAATTTCTATTAATCGGCATTTGTACATGATATACATTATTCTAAATAAGTTCTTTTAATCTGTATAAAAACTACGTAAATATATGTGTCTTATACAAATTTATACATTAAATCTTTAAATGATTAGCTCCATAACATACACACGTTTGTACTCTCACAAGCCATCCCTCGTTCCTTTTTTTTTTCCATCATTCTATGCACAAATCTACAGTTTCCTTAATTCAAACAAAAAATTACTTTATTAATAAAAGAAAATCTTTATTCTTAATAATACTTATTTATTATTGTTATTATTAATACAAGAATGTTTTGAAAAACATAACATTCTTGCCGTAAGTAAAACCTTTTCCTACTCAATGAAATTAAAGTAAATAAAAAGGTCTTTCTAGATTGAAGTGAAGTGGTGGCAATTACCCCTCCACTTTTTTAGGATATTTTCTCTAGTAAATTCTTTTTAATTATGCATTGTTTTTAATGTTAACAAACCTATTTCAAACAAAGTAGAAATACATTTGGAAAATTAACAAGTCATACATAATTATCAGCTCTCACTTTTACATGACATATTCTTTATGTATTTCATAAGCGATGCCATCCTCGTGTAATTTTTTATAAAATTATATTCGTATTTTAAAATATTCATGATTCATTTCAATTTAAAATTAATTTTATTACTGTGATAAATTATAAAACATACGCAATCTCTTATATTAATTCAGAAATTTTGCACCCAGTGTGTCTAATATTTTGAGCTAATGCTGCAGTTTTAGAAATAGTTTGTAATATATATATATATATATGTAACGTACCGCAGATAAATTGAATAGGATAAAATATGTGTAAATCATTCCAGTGTTAATCTTACTTTTAAAAACCAGTATACACATATATATGAGTTTTGTTCTTTTTAAAAATTTTTACAATACTAAAAAGCACTACAAATAAATTTAGTCATAGGCTCTAATGTGTATGTTTTTTTTTTTTTTTTTTTGTTTTTTTTTTTTAATCTTGACAATAATAATATTAAAACAAAATAAAATAAAACCTGATATATCCCACTTTGTATTTTCATGAAAATCTATGCAGTTATTGTAACGGGGTTTTATAACATATTTATCTAATTTGAACTCAATAAAATGCAATATTTAGTTGTTGTCGCGTTTACTCATTTGTATGTACGCAAGCATATAGATATACACATATATCACTGTAAAAACAGCTAAATTGAATTCTACGCTTCGCTAAATATATATATATATATATATATATATATATATATATATATATATATAAGAAAATTTCAAAATCACTTTCTCTCTCTCTCTCTCTCTTTTTTTTTTTTTAATTAAACAATCAATACTTTATTTTTCATACCGTAGATGATGAAAAAAAAAAAAAAAACGAGTGTAAGAAAATGTTTAACTTAGGTAAAACTTTTATTAGGCAACAACATGAAAAGAAATCGTGTTCTTTGTCGTAACCCATTTTTCCCATGACTTGCCAAGTTTAGCCTCGGGCAGACTATAGCTAATGGGCACGAACTTGCATTAGCTTTCGAGTCGTTCTTACTGGGAGATTTCTGTGAAAGTTTTCCAGGCTGAAACAAACAGTTCGTAATTCACTTACAAACACGAATCTTCATTTACGTGCATGCAAAGTAGAAATAAATAATTTAATGCAAAATAATTTCAACGGAAAATGTATTAAGAACATGGTTCATCCAATTTTCCAGAAGATTATCAATCGAAAATCTATTAACATTCCCCTAATACCACAGATTACATGCAAATGTCGGTACACGAAAGGCAACTTTTCTTCCTCACTTATTTAAAAAAAAAAAAAAAAAAAAAAAAACTTTGTGTATTTTCAGTAGGAATTACTTTTTAGATAAGTGAGATTTTAAAATTGAATAAAAATCTAATAAAACACGTCACAACATGGAATTGTAGAAATTCTATAAGTTCAGAAATTTTATCAGACTGTGTTGTACTGAATTGAAAATAGTGATACATTTTTAAGTTTTATATTAAGTTAAATATTTTTCTTTGGCGTTTCTAACTTCGTAGTTTATTCGGGTTTTATAGCTACTTCCTGTTTATGTATTATAAATATCAAAGATATCTAGTAAAAGAAATCGATAGGTTAAATACCAATAAAAGAACTTAGTTCAATTATTTTGTTGTTAACGAGTATTTTGACAGTGCTGTTTTTATTTCCTAACTTTTTTTTTTTTTTTTTTTTTTTTTTTCACAAAGAAGTAATACAGAATATTTATTAAAGAAAAATGTTTAATGTGCAGGAACTTCCATATTAATTATTTTGATTTTACATGCAGTTTTTTACCCGGTAAAAGATTGCCTAGAGTAACAGAACTAGAGTTTTCGAATATTTGATTTAAAAACCCAAAAAATCGGCCTTTGCGAGCCTAAAAAATTATATTAACAAACATCATATATTAAAAAAAATTGTTTCAAAGTAGTTGAGAAATAGGTTAATGCAACATTCGCTAGCACATTTTCTCTTTATTTTTCTTTCTTTCTTTTTTTTATTCTTCAGAAATGCATAGAATGTTACCGATAATTTATTATAGCATATCAATCAACGCATTGTTTGCCAACTATCGAGTTCCCTTACAGCTGCAAACGTCAATCAATAAAGATCAGAAATCGACTTCAGAAACTATAAGCTTAAAAAACGTATATACCAACATACACACATACATACGGAGTCTTAGTTTTAAAATCATAATTTTTTTTTTTTTTTTTTTTTTTAATGATTCTGTTTAAATATAATCGTCATTTTATCTTCATCCTGATGTATTAGCAATTTTTAAGTTTAATAACTTGTAAGTAGCCATCATCTATGACTGAAATTAAATGATATGGCAATTTGCTATCATTCAAAATGATAGATTTCTTAGCCAGTAAATTTTATATATGCTTTTATGTAAATTTTACTGTATGCTTTCAGTGTAGCATTAGGCGTTCATCCTAAAAATATCCCAATTTCTTTTTTTAATTTAAAACAAAGTTTATGCTTTTTAGCAATTTTTTTTTTTTTTTTTTTTTTTTTTTTTTTTGTCATACATTAAAATTACTATGAATCGCAATTAATCAAACTGGCAAGTTGAAATCGCTGGTAAAATTAGTTTTCATATGTGTGCAGTTTTACACACAGAAAATTCCAATTTCGATAAAATTCCAAGATTAGTGCGTTTTGTGCATAAAAATTGATTTTACAACATGGCTATTTTTTTTGTAATAACCCTGTCTCCAATCAAAGCAAAGGGTTACAAAATAAAATTGCTTTGACCTTTTCAATGAGATCCTTCTTCGAGAATCCTCTTCTCCAAAATAAGACAAAAGCAATTATTTTAGTATAAAAACTTTAGTCTTTTGCCACTAAAGTAAAATTCATCAAAGACAGTTTTTTCTTAGATATATATATTTTTAATAATTTAATAAGTAATAAGTTTTAATAATTTAATAAGTAGTAGTTAAATAAATAACAAGGATTGTTTTTAGAATGTATTTAACTTCAGAATGCGTAAAATAATGCATATATATGAGATACAAAGAGAAGGCGACAACGGAAGCTGAAGAATTTTGAAAGCAAACAAAAGATCTGCCCTTGACTACATTATTAATACAAATTGATATGGTTCTACGCGCCAAACAACGGATTGTCAAATGCTTGTCGAGAAAGAAGATTAAATATTTCCGTATATAGAGAAAAAATTGCGTAAATGGGCGCATTTCATTCATGGCGCAACATATTCAATGTGCGTTACGTAAAAAAGTGGTAAGAAAATCGTGAAAATAAGTACATGTTACTTTTCAAAATATTTCCGATAAGATATATTTACAATAATTTCATTTTTCAGCTCAAATGTGGATAAAAATACACAAATGTTACAAACATATATTACTTTACTACGATATAAGGCGACCAATTATTACGAATATGTTCATAATTTTTATACTATAATTTTGAATAATATAATTTTGTAATAAATACCTGCAATTAAATAAAGCGAAGATTAACATTCGTAAATAGTGGTATGGTGATTACTTACAGTTGGTAATAACTTAATTCTTATATGTAACTACATAACGCATCTACTAATAAGATATATATATATATATATTATTTATTTATTTTTTAATTTCATTATCGAAATTGTACGGTAAAGAACATTATTAGAATATCAGGTACGTTAAGAACATTTCTTTTACAGCTATAAACAGAAAGTGATTTATAAAATATTTCAAAACATTTTATTACGCCACACGCTATCGAATATAGTAAATTATTTAGGCGCTTTATTTTATTTTTAAAATATTACTCGTATTTCACTTCGTTTTAAAAGTGCAAGTCAATTTTTATGACATGGAAGTAAAATTTTCGCGCATGATCAAACACATTTTGTGTAATATAGCACAAACAACTGTGATAATTTTTTTAGAAATGAGAAAAAATCACTGAAGCATACGAAATTTCCTGTCTACGTTTTCATTTGGACAGTTGTAAACAATACTTTCGCTTCGCTCTCAAAGGAAATAATAACATATGTTGTTTTAGAATTTAAAACATGAACTTCTTTAAAAACAGCGGAGATTTTTTTTTTTTCTTGAATAAAGTGTAAAGAGAACGCGTGCCAATTTTACATACGAATGCAAAGAAGAATTCAACTATTGTTAAGTATTGAATGTTTAAAAATAGGATATTTGAATTTCAATTAGTCCTTTTTCGTTAAATTTCTTGAATAGAAAAATACTTTTATATTGTTCAGAAATCTGTTTCTGAAGTAACATTATTTAAGGAAAACTATTGACTTTTGTATAGTCTCATTGTTTAGATAAATTAAAAGTAAAAATATTTAATACATTAAATACTCAGAGATGCCAAGTTACAACTGATTGTCTATAACCTTCATATTAGAACTTTTCAAGAGTATTCTTTTATAATAATCATCAGCAATTTAAGAAAATGAAAATTACTATTTCAAAACAGAGGTATGAAATTTAATTCTCATTCAGAGTATCTGAATATGAATACTAACTCACACACAGACACACACACACACACACACATATATATATATATATCAATATCAATTTTCGTATAACTATTCCTCTTACGGTATACATCATCTAATGAATCATTTGGAAAAAAAGGAACAAAAAAAAAAGAAAAAAGAAAATTGCGTAGAATATTTGAATTGTTTGTTGTGCTAGAATCTTACAGCTTTTCATATTACGGTTAATAATTTTTGTTAACTTTATACGTTGTTTTAGAAATTATATCCTGTAATTGCAGGGTTGCCACATATGCCTTTTTTATTATTACTATTCTTTTCCTTCCACTATCTCCATAACACAAAATTTATAGTACATTTATTCAGGTAAACTGTGGATTTGCCTGATACTATAAATATATTATAAATTTTATTTTTTATAAACAGTTGTAGGATAACAAAAAAAAAAAAAAAAAAAAAAAAAAAAAAAACGCATGTGGCAGCCCTGTAATTGGTCTTAAAACATTTTATTTTATTATTATTATTATTATTTTAAATAAATGTCAAAAAGAATAGCAAGTAACGATTATCATACGATTTGTAAGAATGAATTGGGATATCACCAGCCATTGAATGTCTTGAAATAGAACATTTAAATTATAATAAATTTTTACTTGCTTATAGAATGAATTTCTTGAATATGAATACACATTTCTGTAGCTCAGAAAATAGTCTTTGAATTAAACAATTACAGAAAAATATTGCGTTTGTCGTATTCCCACTGATTAGTTAAATAAATAGTCAAAATAAAATTTATTGTATAAAATACCCTTATTAATATAAATTTTTGCATAAGCTACATACATTTAAGAAAAAACGAAAGCATTAAGAAATTATTAAAAATATTCTGTCAAATGTTTAAAAGTAGATGAAATTCGTTATTTATAGAACTTTATTTTGTTCTCAACATGCGTTCTTTTATAATTTAAAAACATGCATTTGTTTAATAACAGACAAAATTAAAAACATAAATAAATTGTTAAAAAAAAAAAAAATACTCTTGCCTATTTTTCGTTGGTTGGTTGGTTGGATTTTACGTCGCTCTAGTGCTGCGCAAAGAATAATTGGTGACGGTCTGGGAGTCGTCCCTAAAGATGGTCCGGAGACAAGCCATCACAATTTTGATTTTCCACGGAGGGGATGGCTCCCCCGCTTCGGTGACTCCCAGTTGATAATAATAATTTTTATAGTAACATATATTTTACGTAGGAATGTGAATGTAAAGAAAAATTGAGCTATTGTTAAACATTGAATTTTAGAAAATAAGACATTTTAAAAGGATATTACACTGGTGTTCAAAATTAAAGCAAAAACCTGTTTTATCGTTTTCTTCTTTTGTGCATAATTTTTAAACAAATAAACACAAAATTTGTATGACATGTTTGTTATTATACCATTAATAAAATTTTATATAACTTTAGAAAAATAATAATTTTTGAACTTATAATTATTTAATTATTCTCAAAAGTAAGTTTTGGAAAAAATGGAAAACTTCAACAATTTTAGAAAAGAAAACTCAATGAAAAATAGTGTTAAGTTACTTGATGAAAAATAGTGTTAAGTTGTTACATATAGATGGTAACACACACACTTTCAAATGTCAAACTAAATCCCGATTTTTCATTTTCCTTTTTGTATTCACTTTTCTTTTACTTTTATAACGGTCTTTTTGAAAAAAATGTAATTACTAATTTATAAACTATGAGCATCACCAGAATAATAAAATTGTCGATAAATAATTTTATAATGAACGTTTTATCCAATTTCCATGTTTGTATGTATACATATATATTTTAAGTTATTCACATGTGAAAAAAAGAAAAGAAAAGAAGAAACAGAAAAATGAACACAGGAGGAAAAATCCGGTATCAAGCTAATGTGCATCTTCACCTATCAGTAATGCATCCTTATGACCATTTTTCATTAAGTTTTCTTTTCCGAAACCGTTGAAATTTTACTTTTTTTTCCAAAGCTTATTTTTTAGAAAAATTGAATAATTATCAGTTTAAAAATAATTACTTATGCTGGCATTATATAAAATTCAATTAATGATAAAATAACGAACATGCTTTCCAAATTTTATGTTTATATGTTTATTTGTTTAAAAACTATAAGCAAAAGAAGAAAATGGGAAACATGTTGTTGCTTTAATTTTGACCACCAGAATATTTCTTTTTGTTTTATTTCTTTAATACAAAAATGTTATTCTGTTGCTCAGAAATCAGTTTCTGAATTAAAAACCATTTGACTGAATACACATATCATTTGTCATATTCACACTGATTAGGTGAACAAAGTGAGAATATATATATATATATATATATATATATATTGTATTCAATACCATTATCAATATGAAATTTTGTATAAGTTACAATACTCAAATATAAAAATTAAAGCATTAAGAAAATAAAGTTGTTGTATCCCCCCCCCCCAATATATATATATATATATATATATATTTATTTATTTATATATATATATTAATAGAACTTTATTTAGTTCCAACATTTTAAAAGAAATATTTCTTTTAAAAACAGCTGAGATTTTTTTCATAAATTGTATATAGAACGCATGCCTATTCCACGTACGAATGCGAATGTAAAGAAAAATTTCACTATTGTCAAATATTAAACATCTAAGGCATTTGAATTTCAATCAATTATTTTTTATGAAACTTCTTGAATAGAAACATGTTTTTCTGATTTTGAAATATCAGTTTTGGATTTAAAGATTATTTTCCAGAAAAACCAGTCATTTGTCATATTCTTACTGATTATATAAATTAAAACTAAATATATAATTATTTGTATTAAATCATCATTATAAATTACAATAGTTAAATGCAAATGAAAGCATAAAAGAATTATCATGAATAATATGTCAAATATTAAAAAAAAAAAAAAAAAAAAAAAAATGTTTTTGCTAGAAATATGTTTAGTGCCAACACTTTTTTTCTCTCAAGGTGTACTGTTCTTAGAATTTAAAACATAAACTACTTTAAAATAAGCCGACTTTTTTTTAATGAATTGTAACGAGAACTCGTGCCAATTTTTCGATACGAATGGTTAAAATAATTCAAATATTGTCAAATATTCAGAATTTAAAATAAGATATTTGAATTCCAGTCATTTATTAATCTCGATGATTTTTTTAAATAGAAAAGTACTTTTCTGTTTTTCAAAAATCAGTTATAAAATTAAAGTATATTTTACAATAAAATATCACTGTTAGCATATTCCTTCTGATTAATGAAATTATTAATTTAAAGAAACATCCTTTGTCTCAAATACCAGCATCAACAACATTAAAAATGTTTTCTGTTTACCTCTTCTAAGTATAATTTATTTTTTTCATCCAAATAAAATAATAAATTTCTATTCGTTGCAGTTACTTTTTTAAAAAGTTGGAATGTGTTTCAGAATGTATGCGATTTTCTTTTCTTTTCTTTCTTTGTGTCTATATCTATTTGTAAAGAATTTATTAAATATCTCAGTAACAAAAATTTTTGAAAAATGTAAATATATACTTAAGAAAAACGATGTTACACAAAATACAAAGAAAAACGTTATATGAGATGAAATCTAATTATTTTTATAAGCTGACAACGATAAAACTATCCTGAAACACATCAATGAGGAAAATGAGTAAACAATAAATCTCCACTGCTGACACGAAGTGGTACAATTGACAAACATTTGAAGTTTGGATTTTTTGAGGAAGAAAGTTTAGGACAACCCTTTATTTGCTGAGAAAAACTTAAGCCGAGAAGATAAATACTCCTAAGAAGGTTTATCAATACTTCCTTTTCAAAAGAATAGTATGAGTAAACGTTACTCAGTGGAAATAAGGTTTAAAAAATTCCCTTCTATATAAATTTTATAAGAAGTAAGATATAATAAAGAAATAGGCTGTGCTATATTTATTTATTTATTATTTATTATTTATTTTTATTTTCTTTACCTTTTCAGAATCGGAAGAAGGTGACTATATTTCATTAACACTGAAAAACTACTTAATAATAATTAACGAAATTTTTGCTTTTTTTTTTCTTAATTTCTTTATGTTTAAAAGTATTTTGTCAATAAAACATATGCTACGATTTCTTTCACATAAGGAGATATTATGAAATTAGAAGGTTGTAATGCAAATTTTACTTTTAGATGAATGGATGGAAAATCCAAAATTGTTAATATGAGTGGTAATGTCCTTAAATCATTTTCTGGTTTTTCGTATCGAAGTTCAAAATGTTTTAAATTCGGTATATGTATCAATCCATGATCTCATTTTTCTAAATATATTTTTAAATGTTTTGATTTATATGAATGATATTAACTACAATATGTTTCTTACTGAAACTGATATATACAGCACTTCTGATAAGAACTCAGGAAACGCTAAAGAATTTGGATACACTACGATTTGTGAGGGAATATTTTTTTAATGCATATATTAATATTTTTATACTACAATAAATATAATGAAATTAAGATAAATAATTCATTTTCACAAAAGCATATTAACTGTGGAATATGATATATTAAGCACTAATGTTGAATTCAGAATGTCGCACAAACGCATTTAAATATGTTATGATATACATGTAGGAATTGTTCAAATCGTGTTTAAGTTGTGTTTTTACTTGATTATATAGTGCGTTTGAAATATTGAGGTAGTGGTCAAGTCTACATAAAAGCAATAGTTTCATGATTTCGATATTAAAATTAAGCTATAAAGCTATTATTAGTGAAATTTCTTTCTAAATAATAATAATAATAATAATAATAATAATAATAATAATAATTGTTACAGTGTTATACTGGAATTAAAATGCATTAAATATCAAAATATGCAACGCGTAAATTCAGGAATTGCGTGGTTTTTCTTTCTCGTTTTTGATATACTGCAAATTTTTTCTTGCTATTTTACATTGAGGCAGCTTACTTGCCACAACTATGGGAAGAAACTTTACCAGCTGTAACTGTGTAACCGTACAGGTACAGTTGGTAAAATTTATCTACGTGGTTGTAGTCTTTCGGAACATGGTAAGCCTCCTCAATATTGTTGTGTAATATTACACACACACACAAAAAAAAAAAAAAATGCAGTTAATTGAATACTAAACAAACCTTCACATCTAATACATACGAAACATTGAATAAACGCCATAAAATTTTTATTCAAAGTTTTGTACTTGTTGCTTTTCAACGCCAGTTCTGCGGTGCTATTTTTATAGCTTCACATATAAATCTTAAGATGTCAAGTATATAAATGTTCAAATACTCCAGTCGGAAACTCCTGCTTATTAAATAAAAAAATCAAAATAAAGGGTGGACCTTCATTGTATATTCTCATTCTTTGGATACTTTTAGAGGTGTATTCTTTTTTTCTTTTTCATGTTCCTAACTCTTATGACCTTCAAATGAAGGAATTTGCGTAGGCCTTCAGAAAGCCGACGTACCAATAGAATACAAAACTAAGAGAGATGTTCTTGCTGCGAGCTGCTGTATGTAACTTTGGGTATATAATTTGTTCTAATAGTAGACAGTATAATATAGAAAAAATATCAAAAAAGTATTTTTTCAGTTATTTTTACTATTAACAGCTGTGATAATATTTTAAATTTATGTAAATAAATCAATAAATAAATAAAAGGTGATTAGTTAGTGGTCGATGACGTCACGAAGTTTCCGTAGAGCTCTTTGATTGTAAAGGAAAAGCTAAAACACCAAGTCACACGTACCCGCACATTTTAATTTATTACATGTGTGTGTATACTTATATACAACATATTACATGCATACGAACACAAACAGTTTGAATAATTTACAAACCTCTGCATTTGGTACAGTCGCATATACAGTCGGCAGCAAAAGTATCCGAGCACTAGCCAATAATTCCGAAGTCAAAAAAGGATGCTTAAAACTGTTTTGTTAAATAAATCCTTGTCGAATCATGTTCTTAGACTGGCTAAGAACATGACTAGTCAAGGATTTATTTAAAAAGACAGTATTAAGTGTACTTTTTATATTAACAGGGTTTATTGTTAGTGCTTGGATACTTTCGCTGCCGACTGTATATTGTACGCACACGTTTATTATTCGTGTTAAGAACCCACATAATATACATATGAATTACACCCACAAACATAGAACAACATAATATGTGTAGTCATGTTTTAATACCTATACACAAACATGTTTTAATGTACATATAAATTTACATATACAGTCGGCAACAAAAGTCCCCGAACACTATCAAAAATTCCTATATAAAAAAAGCACACTTAATACAGTTTTGTTAAATAAATCCTTGTCGAATACTGTTCTTATTCAGTCTAAAAACAGGATTCGACAAGGATTTATTTAACAAAACTGTATTAAGTGTACTTTTTTTACATAGGAAATTTTGCTAGTGTTCGAAGACTTTTGTAGTTAAAGTGCACACAAGCGATAATGGCCCAGTTAATTAATGATCCAAACAGGGGTCACTTTGGTCATGATTTAGTGATTTAAATATATATAATACATGCCAAACATATAAAAAAGTACATTTTTTATACATATGTTCACTGCACATATCTTTCAGTGATATTAAGTAAAAAAAAAAAAAAAAAGAAAAAAATTTAAGATAAAATCTAAACATAACGTCAACCTGTTTCTGATTTGTTAATACAGTCGAACCTCGTTAACATGAACACGCTTAACGTGAATTACTCTTAATATGAACTGTTTCCACAATCCCCGTCATAATGGAGATTAGTTTCTGAGGTACTGATAGCATGAAATACTGATAACATGAACATTTTTTTTAATTCTCCTTGAGATTCATGTTAACGATTTTCGACTTTATTAATTCCCGTAAAAGTAGTAAATATAATTCAATTTTCGTAATTAACTTATAATTTATGCAAATTAGATTTTTTACCAGTTTTTTATAAAATTCACCGAATAGTTTGTGTTGAAAGACGAAAGAAATAAGCATACATGATGGATTTAAGAAATATGCAATAATAGTTTCTAATCGAAACAATAATTAATGCATGACACTTCACCACGAAAAAGAAAATAATTGATAAATAAAGATAATAATAAGCACGAGTACAATGGGAATGTAACAATGCATTGTAGTCGCTTGAAAGAATCGGCGGCACAGAAATTTAAAAGCCGACTACTAACGTGAGTTACGTTTACGAAACAAATAACGTAAATTGGAATTTATTTATTTACTTATTATTTCAATTTAGGTTCTTATTTTTAAAAGGACTTTTTTACTGACGTTTTGTAAATATCAAAATATATTGACTTCGATTAAAAAGAAAAAAAAAAGGTTTAATAATTCCTTCATATTATATAATGAATGTCTGTAAAACACAAATCATGTTTAGACATTACTAACACACATTGCCCATGCATATTGCGCACATACAATATATATATGTATATATATATATATATATATATAATTTGAATAATTTAATTCCTTTACAACACTCAGCAAATGAGAGAGATGATATATATATATATAAACATCCTATAGTGTATTACTTTATGAAACAGGAAAATAAGGTGAACAAAATCCAGAAAAATATGAAAGCATAACAATAATCAATACTTCATCAGGGGCATACACTGAAATATTGTATGGGAAAAAGACAGATGATTTCTGTATATCTGTTTAACAGATAAATATGCCCTATCACTTATCCAACAAACGAACATAATTTGATAGCAGAAGAAACAAATAAATG
This sequence comes from Salticus scenicus, assembly GCA_963930645.1. NCBI lineage: Eukaryota > Metazoa > Arthropoda > Arachnida > Araneae > Salticidae > Salticus > Salticus scenicus. The sequence continues at coordinate 4,970,724 of OZ005656.1, forward strand.
AAAGCAAAAAACTTAAGAAATAAAAATCAAATACTTACAAAAGCCCATATATAATTAATTAGATAGTAAGGCTTTTCTACAACACATGACATACAACATCCGCAATTTTAATCCTAAATATATCCATGAATCAATGTTTCTATCCTCTGTGTAGAAATTATTATTATCTTTTATTTAATTATTTTTAAGAAAAATTTCTTTCAATTCTAAATTTTTCAAAGGAGCCTTTTTAAACAAGCAGTTCTGATATGATTGAAAGGAAAGAGTTGAAATTGCTCTGTACGCTTAAGTTAAAAATTGCTTTGCTGAATTGTCATTACAAAAAAATAAATCGCAATTTTTAAAAGTTGAATATAACTTACTTTCTCATCATATTATAGATGATCTAACCTATTAGGGATACAAATATTCTCCCTATTCAAATGCTGTATATATATATATATATATATATATATATATATAGAGAGAGAGAGAGAGAGAGAGAGAGAGAGAGAGATTTCCTTTTCTAGAATAAAACAGTTCAGAATCTCAAAAATTAACATAAATAAAAATTTAGGAATGCTTTTTTCTATGAACTGATATTGTCGTGGATTAAACAAAATTTTAAACAACCAAAAATATGAAAAATTATTTCCTTATTTTTATGTATCATTCCTGTCTGGGTACAAATTATTTCTTATAAACGAATTCTTTTCTTCAGAATAAAGAATAATCGTTACTTAAGATTTCTTTCATTTACTGTTTGATAGATTTATTTAATCAGCATTAAGACGTTAACTATAAAGGTTTTTTTCCCTCTTCTTCCAAATAAAAATATTCTAAGAAATACTTTTAATTTTCCCTAAATAAATAAATAAATGAAAAATAAATAAATAAATAATTAAATAATAAGTAAATACTACATGAAAAAAAAAAAAAAATGATACAGTAATCAATCGTTTTATTTTCTTCCTAATCTATCTTTGTTTTTTCATTTATTTTGTTCAGAACGTATCACTTTCACGAAAATACAATTCTTTGTTAAAGAAAATCCGAAATTCTTTCATTTTTATCTCTTTCAAATAATTTATTACCAAAGGGACTGGAACTGTAATAATTATAAAATAGGAATTAGTTCTTAAAGAAATATTTAAATTAAATCCTTCTATCTTTTCAAGGTGAAATATATATTTATATTATTGAGAGGTAATTTTATAAGATGTTTGTTTCTAGCATTTCAAGTTTTAGGCTTTTTTTTTCTTTTTAATTGTTAAAGATAAGCAATTCAAAATAAGTTTTTTTTTTTTTTTTTTTTTTTTTTTTAATTGCTATTTAAATGAAATATTATATTGAACATTGCATTAAATATTCCTTAAACATTTCTGTAAAATTAATGCAAGTGGTTTCAATTACAGTTTTAACGGTTTATTATTAAATTTTAACTACATTCACAGATTATATTTTATTTTTATCCTTAGATTTTACAGTCTATAGCTTATAACCATACGGTGACAGTAATAAAGTATTCATAATGCGTATCCTTGTAAGTTAAGAAAGAACAAATTAATATTTGAAAATATAAGAAATAGTTTCTGTTTCTGTGTTCGAGAATGTATGAGAATTCCGTTGAGTATTTGGTCAGTTAACTTCTTTCAAGGACTGTATATACCTGTAGTAATTATTAGAATTTTATCTTTAATTAATATTTCTATTCAAACCAGCATCATAAATATTTTAAAGTGAATAAAAAAAAAAAAAAAAAAAAAAAAAGCTGACATATTCAAATAACTATGAAAAAATCTTCTAGGAAAAAAAAGGGCAAACTAGAAATTACAAAACTTTTTTTCACATGATTTTAATGTAGGAATTAATCGAAAAAATATGCGAATCCTGAGAAGCTTCCGTATCAGCACCAACTATCATCAGGCATGTACTCAAATTGAATCAGTGTAGTTTTTCATAAAAGTCATCTCTTAAATAAGGTTTGATGCAGTTACACTATAGAAGCTGAAATATAACTTTCACATAAATGCAACGTAATAGAGCCATCTTTCGGCTGACTTGTATGAAATTTAGAAATTTTTCATAATAGCTCTCTTATATATCAAGTTTGGTGCATTTATACACTGCAGAAGCCGAGATATAGGCAGCAAAATGCATTATAGCCGTGCCACAAATTAAACGACACATGCGTCAAAAGTTGTAAAACATCAGTTTAAGTCAAGTTGCAAATGAGTATAAAATTGCGTAAACTTTTGTGAATTAGTTCTTAACCTAGTACTGCCAGAAAATTTTTGTCACACTCACTCACCGACAAACAGACATCATTCCAACAACTACGAAAAAGAATTCAGTGTCTTTTAAAGCGTATAAAGCGATCAAAAGACAAAAGCAACAAATATTAATTTTGCAGAAGATAGTTTTTAGTAAGCTTATTATTATTATTTTACAACGAACTGAGTTAGAATTTAATTTTCTTTAGGATTTCATGGCCATTAAAAAAATTAAAAATTCCTTCAACATTTACAATATACACTGAGGAAAAAAATATGCCGGCTTCATCTAGAATGAATAAATGGTAATTTTCTAAATCCTTAAACTAGAAATATAGATTTCCGAGCTATGCGCATAAGGCACGCCAATAAACTGAATAGACGAAATGGTCGAGAATTTCTAATTTAACACATTTCTAGATGGTGAAACAATATTCTGAATATTCTGAATATTTTGTATTACGAGAAATTCTCGCTTGATTTTCTAGAATTGGGTCATAAACCAACATTATAGCTGCTGAAACCCGCCTCTTGTATTCATATTTATTTGGAGATATTTTCAAATAGGTTTGTCCTCGATAATATAATCCTCTATAGACAAACGCTCAAGAATTCTAATAGAGGTCTCTAGAATTCGTTTTCGAAGGGGACTAGAAAAAAAATTATAAGAAATTTATAAGGATGACATAGAACTATTTTTTCTAGAGCCACAATTTCGATTCTAGATGTCAGTTTTATAAGTTTAAAAAGAAATATTTTGTACTAAAATATTTAATTTTTAATGTAGAATTATTGTGATTTAAAAAAACAAATCTCAGTAGACATAGAGATATTCTGTTTATTTTTTTCGACGATTTCTTCATTTACATAAATCTTCACAATCTTTAAAATCTGGCACCATCTCAAGCAACCATTTCCTTGAGCACATTCTACAAATAACTCGACAGGTGAATCACTTATTCAGATTTGGTTGAATAAGTTGTGGAAAATTTTTGATAGATTTGCTACACTTGAATGCATGGCTGATACATATGGACTGTTGCCAGCTGTGAATTTTGAAAGTGATTTTGGGAATACGAAACCGCAAGTTTCACGTATCATTTGCGAATTAATGCTGTGGAGAAATTAAATGTTAATGAACTCGCTTGTAAAGTACTACAGCATTCAACAAGTAGTAAGTAATACTGAAATAAATAATTCATGCTAAAAGAAAAGCTACTTTAAAAATATGATTAAAACTGATATTACAATAAAATGTTTTGAAAACTGCGTGGAAATATGAAGAACAGACCTTCATAAGCAAACGTCGTAGTTTGGTTAAAATACGCAACAATTGTTTCTGACCAGAATAACTAAACAGGAACAATCCTCAATCGAAAAAACTCAGACACAAGTGTTTTGCTGCGCTCATGCCGCATTTATGACAACTTTTTTCACTGAAAACATTGCATTAAAATTAATATGTGCTTTAGTTGAAATTTTCCTTTTTCGCTAATGTAGTAAAATTTTCTGCAAATAATTATAGTGATTCAGTTACTATTTAAATAAAATCTTAGCTTACATCAAATTTGAATAAAAATAAATAAATAAATAAAAATAAGATATTCTGTAATGTTAGACAGGATTTCTTCACAAAAATTTTATTATAAAAAAAAAAAAAAATACTATATGGTTGAGATGATACTGACATATCAATACCTACCAACTAACAAATGTATATCATCTTCTTACAACAAATGTATCAACAAAAAAAATTATGAATCATTTTGTAAATCCATGTGGATGTAGATATAACAATGCCTATCATCATAACTGCGTCACATCATCCATGAATCATTTTGTGACAAAACTGCGATGACGCTGCAGTGCCACCAACAGGTATACCCACAGGTGCATAACGGTCGAGCTTCAGGTAAAATGCATTCTTTCGTAACCTTGATCGCCTTGAAGGTCAAACCACACGTAAGACCTTTCCTGACAAGCCTTTTTCTTGTACAGCCGGATTTTTTGTTTGTTTTGCATTTAAGTCTTTACTTTAGGTGTAATTAAGACCAAAATTAATAAAAAGGAAATTGTTTGCTGAGCTTCCTTTGCAAAAGATTTATGTAGTAAATAAATAATTGAGGCTGTATGCTACGTAATTGCGCCGATTTTGATGGGAATATATCACAGAAGTAAACTTAAAAAAAAATTATTAACAATATGAAGTACTTAAAACGCTTTAAATCACTTTTCAAAGTTCATGACAGAAAAAAAAAAAAAAAAAAAAAGTACATATATTTCGTTTAAATTCTAATTAGATAACTATTATTACATTCAGTTCATTTTAACACTGACAAAAATATAATATCCTTGTAGAAAATGTATTACCTTTTTCCCGCCTGATGAACAACCGCATTTTGTTCCGAAACAAATGTGCATGTACTATATGACGTATATTGTGTTTATTTATGAAATCTTATCGTGGCTGTTTTAAGACGTATTTTACTGCATGGGTCTAATGCTTCAACTTGCCTTATTTATTTTCTCTTCCCTTACCTCGAGCCTTACAAATTAACCAAGAAGTTCTGCTATTAAAGCTGGAAGGAAAAGATATCGGTTTCGATTCAAGGTTCGCGCTCATCGGCCTAGACTTTCAGAGTTTTTCTGGTTTTCTCCAAAACTCCAATTTTTTTAAGAAGGATCCTTTAAGAAGACATTTTTATGATGCCGTAAGAAGACTATCTTAGATTCCCTTAAGAAAACACACGCGGAAGACATTCTCCTAGGCTCTTAGCATAGGTATTTGGCCTCATGTACCATCTCTCATACCCCACATTCATTCTATTGCTACAACTCAATAATTTTAAACTAATTTAATCACGAACCAGACATTATGCATGACATTAATAACAACAATATAAAACATTTCACGTTAAATATGTTAGATAATAGAAATAAAATTTGGTTATTAGACTGGTTATTTGGAAACACCTGTAGAAGTATTATGTCGTGAGAATAGTGCGATTATAGTTTGCACCACAGACACAATTTCTTTTTTAAATTAAATGTTTTATTTTCTCCTCTTATTTTCACATATGACTTTCGTATTAAATGAATTAGTCAATGGAGATAAAATAAGAAAAAATAATTATCTAGTTATAATTTTTAGGATAATGTCTGCAACATAGTAAGTCACGGTTTATAAAATGGTACAAGATATATTCATTCAAATTAAAGTTTTCATTTTTCATCTTGCGATTCTAAAAATAAAATGGAGCCACGGAAGCCCAGAGGACAATGGTAGGTCTGTCTCTCCGTCGGCAACCTGCAGACCTTGGTACCTGGTTCGATTCCATGTAGCAGTGACGCATCCTTGTTGTTGCTTCCAAGTTCTTCGTATTGTAATGATATCCTGTGCTATCTGTTTTCATCTCGACGAAGAATTATGAGCGATTTTCGTGTCAAGCGTACAAATCGGTTATATATGTAAACAATATATAAATAAATAAATAAAAATATATTTGACATGTCATAAAATTAGCAAATTTGAAATTCAAATATACTTAAAAAATTATTATAATTTAAAAAGAAATAATCTTTTTTAGCAATCTGTTTTTTTCAAAACAGAGAAACGGTGAGAAACAGAAAGGTGAAATAAGTTGCATGTTAAGCAGACAGATCTTCAGCTTTCCATTTGAATAAATTAGGAGTTATTTTCTGGTATAAATCTTTCTTAACATAAATTTTTTCTTGAAAACTTCGTCTTATCAACGCCGGACTTCGACCTAATCGGTGATGTTCCAGTACAATAAAAACACGTTGCTACATGATGTTCTTCAATTTCCTATGATAACTAATCCGATATTTCTCTTATTCACACGTGTCCAGCAGTGAAGTAGACTGACGAATGAACTTTATGTATTTCTGAGTACTATTAAACCCTACATTAGAGCACTTGTAGCACCACCCGCCTCCTATTAGCCAATTTTGGAACTATTTTTGTAAACCTGTGTATGACAATTCCAGACCTGTCTATCTAACAAATCACTTGTTTTACTTTTCTGCCTTTCACTGTTTCGCAGTTATGTCATTTTAAAGTTGGGGAGTCTTTTCTGAAACAATCTGTATCTTTTTTTTTTTTTTTTTTTTTTTTTTTTTTTTTAATTAAAGCTCATATTCCAGTATAATTATAATCATAAAACACTTTAGCTTTTTTCATTCATGACTTTTCAGTATTCAAAAAGCTATTTGAAAGCTAAAATATAAAACGAGTTTTGAAGGAGAGGATTAATTCAGACTAATCGAGTAATTTATAACCTTGATTTAAAAGCATTTATCCGGCATTGTTTTGCAAAATGCAACGTTATTATTTAAGCTATAAATCCTAATCCTACGACTATTTTAGAAAGCTACATTTCGGATAATGTCAGATTATTAAGATAAATTAAGAAAGCTGTTTAATATTATAAACTTCGTTCGGGATTATAAGATTTATATTGGCAATCTCATTTTCTTACATTTTTTTTTATAGAATTTATCAATATAATTAATTTCTAATTAAAATATGCAAAAAGGATTTTTTTTTAATATAAAAATTTTTAGTTTCTACAATCATTAGTATTTCGTACTTAATTTGAACTTATTTTTCAATTTTTAGCATTTCTGTACTCTCTTCAAAAGTGTTTGTGGTTTGGGGTTCATATATCTATTCATAATTTCTGTAAACGCTATAAGGAAGCCCTAAATTAATATATTCAAGTTCACTACATCATCAGTTTCTATTGAAAATGGTATTAATAACACTACTCGATTGTCCACACAGACTCACAAAAGAATTTGGGCATGTGTTTGTGGCTTTTTTATCATTTCACGCTTTATCTAACTATTTTTTAAAAACTTCATTATGTATTCACTTAAAACTTTACGCCTACATTTATATATAAAGAGTTTATATGAAATAAATTAGCATTTAGTAAAATAACTTCATTCAGTTAAAAGAAAATACAATTATTTTTATTATTTTTATTATTATTATTATTATTATTATTATTATTATTTATTTTTTTTAAGTTTTACATAATTTTAAATAGAATAAATTTTGAAATAACTGAAAATCAATTCATTTCATGAAATAAATATGTACAGACATTTTAAAACCATTAAAAATGTAATAAAATAACTTCACGATAAGATATCTTGCAGAAAATGATTTTTAAAAAAAAGTACCAGTAACCTCTGCTTTTGATTTACTTCTTTATTTTACTCCTTCTTATAAATATGATAAATCTGATCTTCTCATATTTGAAAACTTTACCACTTTAATTAAGTGAAAAAAAATGCATAATCAGCGAAAATCTGTTGCAGGAATTTATGAAAAATTTCTGTTAAATATTTCTGTTAGCTGAAAAGCGTAAAAGTTGGTAGCTCTGTCTTCTAAATTATATATAATTCCAAATTAAAATTATATTTAATTCCAAATTACTGTGTCCCAATCCATAACGTGCTATCACTTAAAGAAAAATTAAGAATTGTTTCTCAGCTTTGTCGATTTTTATTTTTATTTTTCTTTATTTTTTCATAAAGCACTTTACCTCCTACCACTGCCGCTTTTCATTTACGTAGATTGATCTTTTCCGTATAAAGACAATAGAGCTTTTGAGTTCCCACCAGGCACCGCCCCCTACTTTTGTTAGCTTTTGACTTGACCTCGCACGCACTTCCATGAATGAGGGAGTAAAGAAACAAAAGTCTCACTACGCTATTCACTTCACTTCTTACGACTGAGCTCTCCTTGATTATATTGCTCAAGTTTCTGCACCAGTGAACGATTATAGTTAATGCTGCCAAATCATTTTATACAAAAAGCGAGCTTATACATACAAATTTTATTTTATTTTCGTTAGAGTGGTACTAATTAACCCTGGCAGTTCCTTGTTTTTGTAAAGATTAATTTTGGTTAGTTATTAATATAATAAAGATAATTCTTTTCCGTTTGCATGTAGTGAATAATAGTTAATTAGTGTACTAGTAGTTATTCTTTGGAAAAGGATCATTTTATGTAAAATAATATTTTCTTAGATATAATGAATTATCTGAAGTGTTTTTGTTTAAACATTAGTATTCTCTTAATTTACTTTTCCTAAAAAATACATTTATTCTCCGAAAAATTAGAATTTTTAAAGCAAACACAGTAAATTTCCGAAATACACAACTTTAGTTTCGGGACAAAATAAATTTACACTACAGGCAATGCGTTGTTACTTTCACGCTGCGATCGTACCCACATTTATCGCCCGATGGCATGTAGTGCTCTGATGGGATATTCAGAAATATGGCATAACTGATGCCAAAATGATTACTCAGCTGATATTTGTCAGAATATGTGTCTCATGCACATATTCTGACACATGCATGCAGCCTCATGAAGCGTAGCCATTGATGTACCCTATGCATTAACAAAGATTCCAATTTGTCAAAATACATTTTTATTGAAAAATGTAGTTTTGGACAGTTAAGACAATTTTGTTCAAAAGGTCTTTGCTTAGTCTGGCAAAAAAATATGTTTTTTTTACTACTGTGTCGAAAACTCAACTAATACTGCTTATAAGTTAACGTATTACAACGTAACAGTTACATACAACGTAACGTATTAAGTTAACGTAACACATTAATTTTGTATTTTCAACATCCTGTACCTATTCCACAGTACCTGTTCCACAGATATGTTCAACACTGTTACTTTCCATATCGATTGCTAATAATAAATTTCAAACGATTTTAACCCGAATATAAAAACCCTTTAATAAATGATGCCCAATTTTAAAAGAAAACCAAAAGGCGAGTATTACTGTTCAAAATAGGAATAATGCGTACGTTAATATTCTAAGATAACCAGTACAGTTCTTATTAATATAAAAATTCAATTTTTTAAAACTTAATGGATATTGAAAGTATTCATTGTAATCTAAATTTAATATGAGCCAAACTGATATACATAGTTTAAGAAATAATAATAATTGGAATATCTTTTTCAGCATTTTTAAAGACATAATTAATGAAATATACTTATTTCACTGCATACTTAGAATATCTATATACATTTTTTCTGAATAAAATATTCCTTTTATATCAAACTTAATGTACGGTAATAATAGCTTAATAGCACAAATATTAACACCGTCAAATGTTAATTATAGTTTACAACAGTTTTATTTATTTATTTATTTATTTTACTATTTGAAATCAAATTTGATTATCAAATTCGAAACCAAATGCTTCCGCTTCGCTGGTCACTATTTTTAAATGAATCACGATAATTAATGAATTCCCAAAATTGTAATATAATTAAAAATTCCTTTTAAGGTCAAAAAGTCAAAATAACATATTTCAAAATAAATTAAATAAAATATTTTCCCCGTTTTGCAACAATGCTCTGTGGTCTTATGTGAATGATTTTCAAGAATGAATCAACAATTGTTAACGAATTTAATGGATAACGTATGGGAAATAAGTACGCTGTAATTTAAAAATTGCAGCTCTTAGAACTTCAAAACAAATAATTTTTAAAAAGCTATTCATTATTCTTTAATATTAAACTGATTTTTGTTTAATATTAGACTCTTATTTTAAGATAAAAGGAATCGAATGATATCGCGTTGCAAAGTAATACCTTTAAATCTAATATCTTGGTGTATATAGTGTCCTCTTAAAATTGAGCAATTTCTAGAGCTCTTTTAAAAAAGTATAACATAAATGCAGTACCTTTTTTAAAAAAAATTCTCAGTTTTTACTAAAAAAAAAAAAAAAAAGGCCGACTTTCATCAAAAGCAACTGAATGATATCGCGTTGTGAAACTTTGCAACGTAATAGACTTAAATCAAATAACTTTATGCAAATAGCGTCTGCACAAAAAATTAACAGTTTTTAGAACTCTTTTAAAAAGATACAACATCTATGCAGTATATTTAAAAATATATATCAGTTTTTACCAAAAAATATAGCAGACTTTTATCGCCAAAGTAGTTAAATCTAGACCAATCAAAAATAGGAGTGGACCGCCCGGATGTAGAGCCCCTAAATAAAATAATAGGCCGGCGCATCACCGCCATTTTTTTGCCTCCGAAGAGGACAGCATTCCCGCTTGGCGTCCTTATCTCTTCCCTAATGATTTTAAGAAAGCTTGATCTGAAGCTAATCCGGTCAAGATAAGAGCAATAAGCAACAATAATATTCCTAAAAACACATTTTTTTCACAGTACATTCTCAGGATGTCATTTTATTCTGAGGATATCCTATGGATGTACTGGGGTAAGATGTTTCTTTTACAAAATGTCGCCAAAACTCAAATACACAATAATAGAAGGTCTGTGAACACTTTATATTCACTTCTTGAATGATTATAGCAGTTTATCGCTAAACAAACTTCCATATCATAGTTTACTTAGCTAAAATTATGAAATATAATAAAACAAGTTACTCTAAAATAACGTAAGACGATAAAAAAAAAAAAAAAAAAAAAAAAAAAAAAATGTTTGTCGTTTGTTTATCAGAGAAACGCGCTTAGTACATGTGGCAACCCTAAAGCAACAAAAAGCCTGATGCGTCAGCTCGTATATATAGGAGCCTTACCCGGATGTATTCCACCGACAAACTCTTTGCATTATTTATATAAAAAACAAATGATATTTCGTAAGGCATTACTAAATAAAACCATAAACATTTTTCTTTTTTTTTTTTCATTTCTGCCCACTCTTAAAAGAAATCGTCTAACAAGACTATTTCGTAACATTATTTTCTACATAATTTACTTTTCTTTTTTCAAGAAAAAATTATCATTATTTCAAATAGAAAATCCTCACGTCTAAATGCGTTTTCTTTTTGTTAGGAAAAAAAGCCTATTTTGACTGAAAGACATCTATGGCTTCATTTACTGAGCTTTTGTGTATAAATCCATTTAGAAGCAGAAATATTTTCTTCCATTTTAATGAGAAATAACGAGCATTTAGATCTATTGTTGTTTAATTCGATTTTCTGAAATGGTACGATAAAATGAGCAGAATGATTCTGATTTTTTTTTTCTATTTATTTATTTATTCTTTGTATTATTAAACAAAATTTGTTACATTAAAAATAATGCTAATGTTTCCAGAAACTTTGAGTAGAAAATATTATTGGTGATTCATTCTAAATTTCACTTGTACTTTTCATTTGAAGTTCCAGAGAGAAAAATGAAAATGAAATAAAAATGCAATGATATATCAAAATTATTTTTCTAGTATCCAAACTACTTTATACAGCTGTAAATAATCCGTTACATAAGAAGTAAAATTTTCATAAACTTTTCATCAGATAACAAAAGAGTATCGAATAGTAAACTATCTTTAAAGCATTATTTTTACATTAGCAGAATATTATTTTAAAATTTTCAATAAATTGGGGAAGTAAAATTCAAATTTTAAAAAAAGGCTCTCCTAGAAGACATTATTTAATGTCCTTTTCTACATAAGGGCTAACTTTAAAAAGATTAGCCCACTTTAAACTCACTTTAAAGATTTTTTGAAATGCAACTTCTTTCCTTCAAAAGAAAGATTGAATTAAAGAGACGAAAAATATTTCTATTTTATGTTGACATAACTGATGATATTTTCTCAAGCATGTTAAATAACATCATTAAAATTATTCGTCTTTCAATTTGTTTTATTAATCAGTACTCTAGTTAAAGCAATCTTTCTCAAAAAATATTCCAATCATAAACATTATTCTTCGGATAATTTATATTTATTTTTTGAGTAAAACTTGTTATTATTTCACATAAAATAAACAGGAAATCGAAATGCGTTCTATTTTTGTTAAAGTAAAAAAGAAACACACATTAACTGAATGGTGACTATGATTTCATTTACAGCTTTTAGGAACGAACTCGTTTAGATAAAAACACGTTTTATTTTTTTTTTTTCTCTTTTAATGGGAAGTAACTCGCATTTAGATCTTTTGTCATATGATTCGATTTTCTAAAATGACCACATAAAATGAGCGAAATAAGTCTGATATAAAGTTTTTGCCCTTTGTTCCTTTATTTACTACATTATTAAACAGATTATGTTACATTAAAAATAATGTACTGCAGAACTTTTAGGGGAAATAAAAGAAAAATATTGTGAATGTCTCTTTCTGAATTTGACTTGCATTTTTTATTCGTATTTGAAAAGAGTAAAATGAAAATGAAGTGAAAAATCAATTGTGTATCAAAATTATTTTTCTTGCTACCGATCTACTTTATGCAGAGTTTCACTAAATAATTAAAAACCACGTGCGAAATAACTATTTAAAAGAGTAAAATCCGCTGTAAAATGCACGTTAAAAATATTTAAAAGAATTTTAAAAGGTTAAAAAACCGTTAGACAACATGTTTCGTGCTTATTTACTAGCACATCATCAGGTCTCATCAGTTAATGAAAGCCATCGAGCTTTATCTTGTTGTTCTAAGAAAGGCTGCCATAGGGTTGCTAAGTCTTTACTCTGATTCTCGTTGATGCATTTATCGCCAAATTTCCAAATCATGATCTTTTCGTATATGTCTAATGTGTATTCGGTGTGGGGGGTTGCTAGAATTTTACTTTCTTCCCACTTTGGCTGGGCTTCTTTATTGTCGAGTAAAAGTTGCTTTAATGCCGTGTTTCCGTACAATGATTTAATGGAATGTTTATGTTCTTTAATCCTTTTACTCAAATTGCGTTTTGTTTTGCCAATATAATAAGATGTTATATTATTGATTGAGATGGGGATTGCATATACGCCGCCAACTTTTGTTTTTTTGTCACGATCGGATATTATCAGATTTTTTAATGATGAGGTTTTAAATGCAATATTATATCCAATATTTTTAAATTGTCGTATTACGGGATGGAAACCTTTATTATATGAGATTGCGCCAATAAATCTACTAGTTTCGTTTCTAGTTTTTAGATTCGTATTGTTAAGCCGGTTTATTATTTTGCGTTTCAACTTATTAAATATTGTGATATTGTAACCTTGATTAAGCATAGTCTTTTTAATTAAGTTTAATTCTTTATCTGAGGAGGATTTATAGGTGCAATGTGTGAAGGCTCTATTAATTAATGGTGTAATGGCGTTGAAGAGTAGTTGTTTAGATGTGTAAGAGTTAACAGGTGCTATGGTGAGGGGGGATGTTGGTTTGTGATAAACTTCAGTCCAGATAGTACTATTATCATGATTTCTATGTATCAATACATCGAGGAACGGTATGGCTCTATCTTTTTCTTTCTCGATTGTGAGATTTACAGAATCAAAAATGCTGTTCATATTGTTTACTAGGGTTAGAAGGCTATTGTGTGTATATTCCCAAATTATGTAGACATCGTCTACATATCTCTTATAGAAGGAGGGTTTAAGTATGCTATTTGTTAAAACTGTGTTCTCAATATGTTGCATGGTTATTTCACCAAGAGTAGGTGCTAAACATGATCCCATTGGTGTACCTGTGGTTTGTTGATAAATAGTGTTATTAACTCTAAAGTGATTGGTTTTAAATATCAGGTTTAAACTGGCTTCTATGAATTTAACATGCTTACTTAAGTTATTGTGATTATTGCACTTGTCAAACTAAAATTAAACTACAACCTACTGCTAAATTCTACAGCTTAGATGTAAAGTCTCTTTACCCATCAGTTCCACTTAATGCAGTTAAAGATATAATTATTGACTTAGACCCTATGGCAGCCTTTCTTAGAACAACAAGATAAAGCTCGATGGCTTTCATTAACTGATGAGACCTGATGATGTGCTAGTAAATAAGCACGAAACATGTTGTCTAACGGTTTTTTAACCTTTTAAAATTCTTTTAAATATTTTTAACGTGCATTTTACAGCGGATTTTACTCTTTTAAATACTTTATGCAGAGTGCAAACGATTTATAAATGAAGCAAAACATTATAAGTTTTCGAACAGCAAACTATTCTTAATGTATTATTTTTACATTAGTAGAATATTAGTTTCAGAATTTTAATAAACTGAAGAAACAAAATTTAAAATTTAGAATTTAGAAAACGTTCTACTAAACAATATTATTTAAAGGACTTTATATTTAAAGGCTAACTTTAAAATGATTAGCGCACTTTAACCCGTTACATGTTTTTTTTTTTTTTTTTTTTTTTTTTTCATTTTTAAAAAACTATTATATAAAAGGACGAATAATATTTTAAACTGACATAACTAATGATATTTTCTATAACATTCTTTAATAACGTCATTAAAGTTATTCTTTTGTCAAATCGATTTTCAATATGTACTTCCGTAATTAAAACAAATCTTCTGTATTATAACAAAAATATTTTCAATCATAAATATTATTCTCCAGATAATTTGCTTTTATTTATTGAGAAACACCTATGATTATTACAAATGAAAAAGACTCGGATCTAAATGCGTTTTCTTTTTGTTATGGAAAAAAACTACATTAACTGAATGGTTTCTATGATTTCGTTTAAGGCCTTTGTGGACGCACTCATTTAAAGGTAGAAATATTTTCTCCCGTTTTAATGGGAAGTAATTCATGTTTAGATTTTTTTTATGATTTGATTCGATTATCTGATATGACCAGATAAAATAAGCGAAATATTTCCGATAAAATTTTTTCTCACATTTTTTCCATTATTTACTGCATTATTAAACTGAGTATGTTGTATTAAAATAATGATAATGTTTCATGGAACATTGAGGGAGGGGGAGGGGGGGAACTTAAAAGCTTTGTGTGAACGTGTTTTGTTATAGAAGAAAATGAAGATTGAGTGAAATTTTAGATATATATGAAAATTATTTTTCTTATATCTAAACTACTTTAAGCGTTTTACGTGAGAAACGATTTACGTGAGATTCACGTAAAGGATTTACATGAAAAATAAAATATTTTTATCGGATGGCAATAAATTTTCGAACAATAATTATGCTTAAAGTATTATTTTTACAATAGTAATATATAATTTTCAGATGTCTAATAAAATAAACACGAAAAATTAAAATAAATTCTTTTTTTTTTTTTTTTTTTTTTTTTTTTTTTGGGGGGGGGGGGGGGGGGGGGGGGGCGCATAATTTTTGAATGTTATTCTTTTTTATTTAAGGAATAGCTTTATGTCGATTAATTTTTAAATCCATTTAAAAAAACATATCACATTTTCTTTAAAATAAAGAATGCTGCCTTTTTCTTGTCGAAATTATTTAATGTATTTTACGTTTAGGTATTAACTTAAAAAAAAAAATCAATTAATCCACTTTAAACGACTTTAAAACTTTTTCTTTCTATTTTTTTTTTTTTTCCTTTGTATGTGTGTGTGTACGCGTGCGTATACGTGTGTAAGAATGCACGAAGCGAAAATTATTTCTACTTTATTTTGATATATCTCATGATATTTTCTAATGCATTGCTGAAGAAAATCATTTAAGTTGTTATTTTTTCACATCGCTTTTTATTCAATGCTTTACGACAAATCTTCCAATAAAAGTATTTTGAAACATAAACATATTTCTCTAGATAATTTACTTTTTTTTTTCTAGAAATAACCTCGATTATTTCAAATAAAAAAGGCTCAAATCTAAATGTGCTTTCCTTTTGTTAGAGAAAATATTTTGTATTAACAGAGAGTATTAACATGCTTTTGTGTACAGACTCATTCAGAGGCAAAATATTTTCTCCCATTTTAATGGTATCTCGCGTTTAGATCTTTTGTGATTTGATTCGATTTTCTGAAATGATCGCATTAAATGAGCGAAATAATTTCAACATAAACTTTTTCTCCTTCATTTACTGAATTGTTAAGCAGAGTATAGTATGTTAAAAATAACAATGATGTTCCACGAAACTTTGGTGAAAACGAAAATGATATTACTAATGCCCCTTTCTATTTTTCAGCGATATTTTGAAATAATATTTTCAAAGAGGAAAACATATATAAATTCGGATTAAATTTCATTTTTTTAATGAAATTATTTTTCTGGTAATAAAATTATAACAGTACCTAAATTGTTTATGCGAGAGTAAAACTTTTATAAATTTTTCTGTCGAAAAACTTTCAGTTATCGAATATTAGTAGAATATATTTTTCATATTTATAAAAAAATAAGTCTATGAGTGTCTTCAGCATAAAAAAGCCACTCGTGGGCAAAATAATTAAATGCCGTTTTGTATTTAAGGGTTAATGAAAGAAATAATAATAAGAAGAAGAAGAAAAGTAATAATAATATTTTAATAGCTTCTAAGCAAATTCTTCCCATAGATGTTACTTAAGCGTATTAAATCATCGGTGAATACACATAATGTAACGCAATGCCTAATTTTATTAAAACTTATAGTGTGAAAACTTATTGTTTCAAATTAACTTTTGTTACAAAAAAAAAAAAAAAAAAATGCTTAACATGCGATATTTATAATATTCAAAATGTTTGCCATTTTGAAATACTTGTTTTTCTTTTTTTTTTTTTTTTTTAATGGAAGGATAAATTGTTGTTTAATATTAAAGTTAACAGAATAATAATAACTATGATTGATTCTCCAATGAAATTCCATCCTCGCCGTGTAGGATCAAAATTGTGCTGGCATGTCTCCGGACCTCTTCTAAGGTTGAGACCAGACCATTTCCAATTGCCTATTGCGGAGCACTAGTGCGACGTAAAACACAACCAACCAACCAACCAATGAAATTCCCAAGTAAAAGTAATATATTTAAAAGTTTATGTATTTGTAGTGGTGCCCTAATTCAAAATAAGTTTATTTTTTAATTATAAAATTATTATTTCTTATAATATTTTATTATATATATATATATATATATATATATATATATATATATATATAAAATTTTATACATAAGATTCCAAAAACGTATATCCAGTAATAGTTAAAAGACGTATTACTTAAACAATATTATAATAAATGATAGATGGCAATGAAGATTTAAAACAAATTAGAAAGTGACAACATAATTAGCAATATATTAACTTAAGTTTAACATAATTTCTTTCTTGTAATTCCCTTTGTTTACAGGTAGGAATAGTTTTTCTATAGTACCATGGTGAATTAAACATAAAAGTGTATCCGCCATAAAAAAAATAAAATACTGTTTGGGTGGTTGGGATTTTATTGTTTGGCTTAGGGACTTCAGGGACTTAGGCCTGAGAAATGTCCTGCGTGGTGGTATTTCTTGGTAGACAGCAGACAAACTGATCACCTTAGAGTTCAATGGCACTGTAGTTATAATAAATGCTGCCAACTTATAAAAGACTTTTATATTCAATATCCATCACTAATTTTGAATTGTAATGCTTGTCTAATTGTATGTTTATCTAACTAACTATCATATATGTCAAATACCCTTCTTTAAAAGTGCTTTTTATTAAATATAAAAGTCCTTTAAAGTTGGCAACACTGGTTATAACAGATTATATAAAATTTATAAAAGAAACTATAGACTAAAAACAAAATGAAAAGAATAGAATTTTCTTTTGAATACACCTAAAGTTTAAAAGACACCTTGAACTTAAGCTATACTTTATATTAATATAAAAGAATTAAATAAAAAGAATTATTTTGTAAGAAATGATATTAGATTTATGTGAAGGAACTAATTGTTGTGCAAACAACATAAAATAAAAGTCAGTGAGGGAAAATAATACTTAAAATCTCTTTCTCAAAAAAAAAAAAAAAAATAAATAAATAAATAAATAAATAACGTTCTTGAAATTTAGCGGGGGAGAAAAAGTCGACATACTAAGTGACCAAGCAGCTTTTTGTATTTCATAGTCGCCAAAGAAACGGATTGTTTTGCCTATAGAAATAGAGCTTAGAACAAAGTGGGCCAAGCGGAAGATTTCGAGTTACTGAGTGTAACTCTCATGCTTTCTCAAGTGGAACTGTTGCAGCTTGGGATACAATGTGTGGGTGACAGCTTTTTTTTTTCCCTCTCTATCTTTCTTTTGACTGTGGCTTGAAATTTCTGCAATATAAATATCTGGTTGCAAAGCACCTTTTTTTTTTTTTTTTTTTTTTAAGTCGAAAAGTATTTGTTAAAATCCGGATTACGCAAAATATTATCTGGACAGATAAGTACATGAAAAAAAAGAAAAGAAAAGAAAAAGAGAGAAAAAAATGTATTTTACAGATTTAAATTTAACTACAGATGCCTATATTCATAAAAATTCTTCGAATATTTTTCTCCAAAAAAAGTTTTATTTGTTGTTTAATATTTTTTAGTATAGTGTATGGTTGAAAAAAATTTTTGGTATTACAAACACACACACATATATTTCTCGTGAAATTTTAAAGCTCTTTTTTTGCATTTATTAACTTTTTCAGCATCTTTTGCTTTGTATGAAGCTTCACTTCCATATGTAGCTATTTATTGATTAATTTTTGATGTCCTTGTGTTTGATCATTTTAATGACGAATTATATATATATCGTACTGAATAAGATATTCTTTAATTTTTTTTCCCTCATTTTTATTTAATTCCAGAAAGAAAAAAAATATCCGAATGGTCTGAGAATTTGGTTTTGGTGACCAAGTGAAATTGAAAATTGAAAGGAACATATTTATTCACATAAAAAATAAAGAACAATGAAATCGATATTTTGTTTATTAATTTGTTTGTTTATTCTTTTTTTCCCAAAGTTTAAATATTTTTTGAAGACTATACAACAAATATGAATTATGTTTAAGAACCCTCTTTCAAAAATTCAAATTGGAATTTTTAATATATTTTTTTTAAGTTTTGGAACCATTTTGCAT
The DNA here is from genome assembly GCA_963930645.1 of Salticus scenicus. Lineage (NCBI taxonomy): Eukaryota > Metazoa > Arthropoda > Arachnida > Araneae > Salticidae > Salticus > Salticus scenicus. Next base: position 4,989,754 of record OZ005656.1, read on the forward strand.
ATTTAAGATTGTATTTTACAATGCAATTGTATTTTGTTTCCAATTTGATCTCACGCTATTTAATCTTAAATAAATACAAAACATTTTATTTTTTATAAACTGTATGGAGATTCAATTTTTTTTTTTTTTTTTTTTTTTTTTGGTTCTTTCCAAATCAAACAAAATCAATTTGATGCACACTTATTTGTTTAAAAAAAAATATAGTAATAAGTCTGTAAACAAAAGACACAAAATTAGTTTCATATTTATGTTTAAATTACAATTCAACCAACTAAATTACCTTTTCAGTTGGTTACATTAAAAGTTGAAAGATGCGCACAACAGAAAAACAACATATTATATGTTAAAATTAGCCAATATTTGCGATGTGATAGAAAACTTTATTATTTTATATTTTATTTTTGTTTATTTATTTATTTTCATAAATAGGGAAAGCATTTTTTACCAATCTGAAATTCTATTACATAAAAATTTATATTTCAATGCAATTCAAATTCTATTACATAAAACAAACCAAGAAATGGGGATTCATCTCACTGCATTTATTACAAATCGTACGAAAATGCTTTAGACGCCCATTAATTTTCCTTTTTATGCTGTAATAAGTACTACGTAAACATACTTTAATTTTAAATTTGATTCACTGACAAATTCAATACTTAATGAACTGTTCTTTATTTAGAAGGACGTACGTCACGAATGTAGTAGCAAAATATATTATAAAATATCAAAAGTCAGATCGAACAATACTACTAGGTCCAATTTAGAACTGTCCATTACAAGTTCAAAGAACTTCGTTATGCGACAGAATATCAATTCGACTTTTCGTAAAAGCTACAAATGAACTTGGAAACCATCCCCTTGATTTCATTTGCAAGAGATTTGTTGCACAGAATTATCACAAAAATTAAATCTTACGTTTTGCTTATAACAAAAGTATTCAGAATTTATGAGATAACCGGATAATCTCATGCACTTTATATTTACATAAAGCTAAAAAAATATCAAATTTTGAAACTCTCTTATAAAGAGTTTGCAGTTTCCTAAGTTCTGATTAGCATTATTCTTGAATAATAAACTGTTGCTTTAATCAATTGTTGAATTTCCTCAGTTAGGTGAAAAGTGTAAAAGTTTGATGTCTTCAAAATATAGGACTATGTGTTCACCTGATTGACTGTCTAAAAAGAGGCAAGAAAAAGTTATTCTTTGAAACTATTTGCATTATTTTCAAATCATACGAAAATGCATAATATACACTTGTGTTTTCATTTTTTCATATAATAATAAAAATGCAAACATGCCTTATTTTCACATTTAATTTACGAATATTTCCAAATTGAACTTTTAATGAAGTTTTTTTTTTTTTATTTTTTTATTTTTTTTAATTTATTTATTTATTATTTTTATTATTTTTTTTTTAATCAATTTTTATTTTCAACTAGCAGACTTTGCCCGCTACGCTGGTCACTAAATTTAAAGGAAACTCTTTTCTATATAGCTTTATAAAAATAAAATAAAATACTAAAATTGCTCAAAAGTTCGCTTCGGATCCCTGCTGCCTTCGGTAGCGATTTGATCATCCGCTAAAACTCGGGCGCTTGTCCCTATTACCTGATACAATGGTTTACCAATAGGCTTTCATTAAGTCCTTATTAGATAACAGTTTCGAAATAGATAGCATCGCAAAAATTGAAGTATCCTTTTTATATTTGAATCCCAGTTACATACGAACAACACTATACGTGGTACACATAATATTTGCTTTTACGTTATTTCCTATGTTGATTTTGTTTATCCGCTCAACCATAAAAATGACAACAATTTCACGCCAAATATTATAATATTCTATGACCGGCTACGTCTGTCGCATGAGACAATTATTTTTTTGTGGTCATATATAATTCATGGTTTGTAAACCTGATCATAGTACAGGCTTAATATAGTTCTCTTTGGCGACTTTTGAATTTTCATTACCATTTTAGATTTAATCCCTTGTAACAATATGCTATGAGCGCTATTTCTGCCATATTTTAGACAATCAACCTTTTTATGGTTATATATAAATCCCATTAAACATATTTTTATTTTTATTTATTTATTTAAATATTAATTTGAATTAATCAAGTATTTATATTCGACAGCGTGCAAGTGCAGTCACACACAGAGGCTGATTTATATGTATGATAAATTAGCATAGTGATTAGTATATATATATATAAAAAAAAAAAATACATAGGTAAACATTACCTTGCTACACAACTTTATTATGACGTTCCATTGGCGGCTTTTGAATTTTTGTCGCCATATTGACGATGGATTTTTTTTTTTTTTTTTTTTTTTTTTTTTTTGCATGAGAAAGGGCTATTTTGCTAATAATTTTATCAGACACCTTTTTGTTTACATATAAGAATCCTTCATATTCTGTTTAATGGTTTTTAAGTTTAAAATAGTACTTGTTGAAATAAATTTGCTATCTTTAAAACTGCATTTTTTCTATAAACTTTCGATAAAAATAAATCATTTATGTGACTAATATTTAGGTTTTATAATTTTTTTTCTGTTTGTAATACTTTTTGTAATCCTTTTTTTTAAATATTTTTGTTGCGCTACTTAGATTAAAATGGCTGTTGCTATATTAAACTTCTTGTCGAAAAACATTTGGTGTACTTCAACAACAAAATTTAAAAAAATTCGCCCAGGAGGATCTATTAATGAAACTGATAAAATAAAAATATGATTCATAGAGTTTAAATAATCTATTTAAAAAAACTTCTAAAACCCAAATTCGTAATGTATCGTATCACATAAATATATTCGAAGTTAGAATAAAATTTAATTTGAAAAAAAAAAAAAAAAAAAAAAAAAAAAAAAAAAAAAAAAGGAACTTTTTTGTTTATAAACTAAAATTGATGAAATTTGAACTACAATTTGGTCTAGTGTTGTACAGGCTGTATATCATATGTTTGTGTTCGTGAAAGAAAATTTAAAAACAAAAAATTCAAAACTGCAATTTTTAATCCCACTCAAAAAACATGTGACTTAATGAGTATCAGGTATAATTTTTTTTCCAAACGGTTTCCTTACAATCTCCTGCTGTTGCCACCTGAAATTAATACATTAGTTAATTTTAAAAAATCTAATTGTCCGATCGATAAGCTGTTTAATCCGTCGGATTCACAAAAATTACCTCTTTAATTTGGTATCTTATTTGTAACGATACGACCGATATTTCTAATTTATTTTCTAATTTTCCTAATTTACTTTCCTCATTTTAAATAAATGTAGATTTTTATTTATTTATTCTGTCGAAAAAAAAAATTGGCAACAATTAAATTATGGATAAAATTTAAATGGCTAATTTATCAGAAATTAGAAAGTTATTATTTTCACATTTTAATTAATTAAAAGGAAACTAATAAAAATTTCGAAAATCGGACTTCGAGGTGCATTAGGAGAGGTCATTACGAATTTCCATGCAAATTTTTGTAGCTCAGCCATCAGCCGTTTTCCTAAAAAGCTCTGGAAATACATACAGAATGACACACACACACACAAACATCTTATTTTATTATATGTATAGATGCGCATATTACAAAAATATTATCAAAGAGGATTATAGAATTTCAAATTCGGGAACACATGAATGAATTTAGATATTTTTATTTCCAAGTTACAAAGACTTGATATATGATATAAAATCAACCTACAGCAGTTAAAATTAAGTAGGCATCAGTGTGGCATCAAATCAGCAACACAACCGCGTAAGATATCGATTGCGTATTGCTGCTATCACGCAGCAGACATGCTTACATTTGTTTTTCATTTATTTAAGAGTCGAATCTAGTTATTTTGATTCCAAAACAAAGAGAGAGGTTTTAGAATTTATGGTGTTTGCTTAAAAAGTTTTAATTTTCAAAAATTAATGCTATCTTCCTTCATTTAAACGGAGGTACGTTGCCAAAGCAATTTTCAAGTTTAACATAAAATAATAAAAGAAAATTGTTTTTACATTTTCATAAAATGAACAACAAAGTTAATTAAACCATCTTTTTGTTTAATTAGTTTTTCGTAGGCAGGATAAATCCAGTAACTAATAAAAAATATAGTCCGTAGATTTACAAAATCATACGATATTCCACTTATTATTAATATTTTATTGTTGATTGAAAATGAAAAGAAAACATTTAGTTTTCTATCAAACATTGAAATTCCATTACACAAAACTGAGCTAAAAATGGCGTTTTGTGAAATTAATGACATGCCAAGCAGGGCTACGATAATTAATTATGCAGATAATTTTCCGAGTTAATAGGTTGCATCATAAACTATCACAGGATGACAGCTTCATCAAAGCAAATTTCAGGCATGGACACAGGCATAATTAATGGTATAATTAAAGTTTATCAAAGGAGTGTTTCGCACGTGGAGGTAAATGCATGATGTTAGATAATACTAAGTCATAATTAGACGTCATGTTACAAAAATTGAATTGATCGCAAAATTCTTATTTACATAAGCATTAGAAAGGGAATTTCCCTTTTGGTTTTATGTATCTATGCAGATATATATATATATATATATATGTGTAATTTTTTTTTTTTTTTCGAATATCTATCTTATTTTCTTTTCTTGCAATACTTAATCAACACAGCAATTATGTAAAAATAAAAAAAATAAAAAATATTTCTTCCAAATGATTCTGATAATTATTCCGGTAACTAAAATACATAACAAGAAGGAAATTTGAAGTAAAAACTAAATATGTATTATATATATGTATAATAATAATAAAGAATTTCAGAAGAAAGTTTTGGTTTGTGACATCGCTCTTGTGATGTTGAATAGACCTACATTTTATTATTATTATTATTATTACTTATTTATTTATTTATTTTTTTAATCCGAAATTTAAAATTTGAAATATTAATTATTAGACCATTTAATTATACATTTACATTGGTTTTTGGAAAGAATTCTAATTTTATCTTTAAAAAATTAAAAAGGAGCACAGGGACATATTTCAAATTTTAATTTTTCTCTCTCTCTTTCTTTCTTTTTATGCTTTATTGGCTATAAAATTCAGCGTAAATTTTCCATTGAGTTTTTTTTTTTAACTTACACCATTTTTATTTCTTATTTGTTATTACAAACTAGTACAAAATGCGTCTACATTTTCATTGTAGGTGATATTGACGAAATTATAGAAGATGTTTTAAATCCAAAGTTAATGAGCAAAAAATAGAAATATACACATTTAATTTTTTTTTCTAAATATTCCATTGCTTTTCCAATGCTGGTTTTAAGCTCTTTATCTTTATTCTAACACTAACGTTATTTTTTCGTTTTTAATTTGGATTTCCTAGAAGATTTTTATAGCTCTCCAAAAACTGCATAATTCCTTCTAAAGGCCTTTTTCTAACAACCTTTTATGACAGCTACCTAGAAATTATTCATATTAGCTTTACTCTTATTTGTTAAGCATATATGTATTTATATTAATTTATTATCCTTGTCGCCATCTCTTCTTTTTCTTGCATTGAATTTCATCAACACCGAAAATATAAAATAATTTTTATTTTTATTTTTATCTTGACTCTATTTTAGGTTTTGTGTATTGCTTCTTTCACGCTGAAATCGTGCAAACGAACATATTTAAATGCATTATGGAATATGGCTAGAAATCGCTTGAAGTGCATTTTATGGAAATTGCTCTCAAGACCATTATTTTCTTTGCTGTTAATTACGTATTTCTTTATTTTTATAATTTATTTACTTTTTTATTAGCTTTGTGTGTACCTTTTTCTATTGAATTTATTCTATGTCAGAAATTTTATACAACTTTTAGTCTCTTATTTTATTTTATCCTATATTTTTGGTACACTACTTTCTCTCATGACCACGAAAATATTCAGATACGTTATAGAATATAGTTAGTTTTAATTATACAGTTAGTTGTACAGTTGTACAATTTTAATAGTTAGTTCTAATTGTACAGTCTTAATAGTTAATTCTAAATTGTACAATGAGATTTTTTTGCTTTCTACTTTACTCAATTCTTAACATCCTATACTGAGAAGTTTTAGACAATGTAAAAGGCAACAGAAAAGAAATCTATTTTATTTTTTCTTTTGTTCAAGTAAAGTTATAAAGATAGTTTTTGTGATTATGTTTTCTTTAGAATTCAAAGCAAAATGTATTTTAATGTGTCATTACAAAAGTGAAATACACAGAAGATTAAATAAAGGTTTAGTTAAATAAAACGATTATTATTATTATTTAAGTAATTTATGTGACTGGCCTGATTTTCGTTCCACGTAGCTTTGTGGTAGGACCTTTTCATGAAATACTTAAATGTTTGTGTGTTTTATTTATTAATTTTTGTTATACATTGTGCACTTCATACTCCAAATTTTACATGAAATGATAAAATGTCAGGAAAACAAATAAACTACTGATTTTAACTGATAATAATTGTATTGAAACAATAAAATTTTCACCATTTATTACTATATCCTTGTTCTTGGTTTGAAATTACGACAAAACTCATATATATATATATATATATATTTCTAAAATTTTACTAAACTACCAATCAAATATTACCATTTATCTTTTAAATTATTTTACAGCATTAATTTAACTGTTTATTCAGCGAAATCTGTTATTATGAAGAGAGTACAAATATATATATACATATTAAAAAAAAAAAAAAAGAGAGAGAGAGGGAGAGAAAGAGAGAGAGAGAGAGAAAAAGAGAGAAAAGAAAAGGTCCCTTGTTTACAGTGTTTAATCTCTATTTGGCTGAATAAACATCTTTTACTGCAAACTGAAAAATAATACTTTCCGATAATGCCTTGGGCTATTCATAATTACATGAAATGTTTCACAAATAACTTATCCGGCGTCAAAAGATAACATTACGTAAATAAAACACACGGAGCAAAACTTCCTAATTCATCTCATCACATATTTTATATCAGAAAAGCAAACACGCCACAATCTCTTATGCAGATGAATGGGAGAGCAAACAGAGAACTCTAAAAAGGAGCGGACGATAAAAGAATTCTCGCGGTATTTTTTTATCACTCATTACCTGAAATATTTATCCTTGTAATGAGGGCCTTAGGAAAAAAAAATGAATTGTATAGCAAAGTTAATTAATGAAAAATACACAAAATAAAAGCAAAAATAAAATTAATTTTTACATTGTACGCAGATATAACTCATTGTCTACTGAATTATGAAACAAACAAAAAATGTAATAACAGGAGACTTGGCGTTGGAAAATTAAAATCCGAATAAAGTACTATGCCAGAAACGCCAAAGAAAAATATTTGAGATGCATACAGCTGTTTCGGTAGCCTTAAGCTTACCGTCTTCAGTTCAAAAAGAATTCTGAATCTGGAGAGGTGCTCGTATGTATAGGAGAGGGACCGAATTTAGTTCAACCGATAGGATTACGGGAAAGGTGGAGAGTGTGGCCAATAGGAATTTAAGAATACTAGCTGTGTAAACAATAGAAAAATTAAGACAATCTCTTATATATACGATCACTTCTCCAGATTCAGAATGCATCTCAAATATTTTTCTTTGGCGTTTCTGACGTAGTAGTTTATTCGGATTTTAAACAAAAAATGTATTTGAAACTTTGTTTTGTTGTTGTTTAAGAATATTTTGTAAATACGTATGCAATAAAAATCATGCATATCACTTCATAATAGTAATTAATGAGTATTTTGGGAGGTGGTACTTTAGTATAAAACTAGTACAGTGGAAAAGGATATTTGAACTTTAAAAAAGGGTAAAATCATATTTACTTTTTGTGTTTCTTATATTTTTTCTTAGATTGATAGGAGATTCTTGAGGTAATATACAAATTAATTATAACACAAGTGAAGACAGTGAAAATTACCAAGGAAATCAGCAATAGCACTCTTATAAAATCCTTTCTAGAACAAAAAGGGCTACATGTAGCGTCGAATGCCTTATAGTGAGATTAAAGTGAGGTATATACGTTCTGTTCTTATAAATACCTTTGCCATTTCTTCCATCAATTCGATTTTATATGCTTTTTAAACTAATGATACTTTAAAGTACCGTCGGTAAATAAAGGATTAAATTGTACATACTATATTTAGGTCCAAATTGTACAGTAATAATATTTATGCGTAACATATTTATGTATAAGTGTTTATTACGTTTTTCTTGATTTCTGCTTTATCAACTAAATCACCCAATAGTGACTGCTTCTGGCGTCACGGCAGATCAATGATTGCCATTGGTGGGCGTTTCTTGCTAAGCGATGGGCCACTAGAGAGCATGTACACAATTTTTCTTTTTAGTATAACGTCGATTTCATCCATAATTAAACGAAATATCTCACCAATAACTTACCCGATGTCAAAAGGTAAAATTTCGTATTTAAAAATACATGTTCTTTTTTCATCTCGTTGTACGGAAAGGAAACACAGTATAACCTTGTAAATAAATCTCCAAACTAATGTTACCATCCTTACAAGATGTTTTCAACTCTGTGGATGATGGCAGAATATTATCTTTTACCTAACTGCACATAATTTAAATTAAACTCTTAAGTAATCACGATCTCCAGTCTTCTCGGCAATTTTGATATTATAAATTACGATAGATTTAAAAAATAATAATTTATACTATTAGGTTTAAATTATTATATACTGTACTATTACTATTATACTAATACTATTACTATTTAATTTATACGATTAAATTTTATAGAAGTTAAAAAGTGAAAGCAAAATTTCACATATATTTCAACGCCTCGGGTAATATTTCAATACCGCGGATAATCGGGAATCTACTGTATTTAATAATTAGACAAATAAAATTCTAAGTGGCAAGGTGAAAGACTGAAGAAAAATCTAATGATAGTTTAGTCAGATTAAATTAGCACAGAAAATATTAGAACCAAATCTAGATTAGGAACTACTGTAATTTAAATTATTCTCTCATTGAAAGCCTGATGATATGCTCACGAGTTGTCAAAAACTCTTCACTGGACAGAACATTTTTACGAGGACCTGACATTGTTTTACCCTTAACCACTTTTCTGACCAAAATTAATCAAGTAATAAAAAATAATTAAAATATAAATAAAATAATAAAATCAATAAAATGGGAATGTATGTTATAATTACTGCTGAGAAATAAAAAAGGAAATAATGAATGAATAAATAAAAAGGAAAACAATAAATAATAATAAAATAAAAAATTCGTATTGCTTGGAAAGTCATATCAGGCTTCAACATTCAAGCATTCAAACAGTAGTCATACATAGGCAGATGACCAGGAGAACAAAGAAAGAACTCTAAAAAGGAATGGACAATAAAAGAATCCCTATGGTAATTTTTATTTTTTAAATATTTATCCGTACCTTAACAAGTACTGAACTGCATGAAATAGCGACGTTTATTAATAACAAATAAGCCATATAAGAAAATGAGAGGAAAATGATTGATTGATTTTTTAAAATCTTTATCATTATTATTATAATTATTATAATTATTTATTTATTTTCTTTTTTTTTTTTCAGTATTTTAAAAAATATCTAATTCTGTTTTTTGTATGTTTAAAGAATAGCATGTTTTGGCGAGTGACCATAACTATATGCAGTACAATTAGTAAAATATTAAAAAGAAAAGAAAAAGAAAGAAAGAAAAAGATGACCTGTAATTATTTTCTGCAAATCTATAATAATAAATGGAAAGGTTTGTCTGTCTGTCTGTCTGTCTGTCTGTCAGTCTGTTCTTTTATACGTTCAGCCCCTATTGAACGCAGAAGTACAAAAATTGACATACTGATGCTCTGGAACATTTCTGAGTTCCTCTTCAAAACAGAATTTAAAAATTTTAATTAGTTGTGGAGATATTAATTAAAATGTAAAATCATGCCTAATCTAAAAGCGATCTCAATGGCTGAGAAGTCACCGCCATTGCATAAAAATAGATATTTTAACAGAGTTAAAATTAGAAAAAGTGGAAAATAAATTAGAAATATTTGTCCGATCGTTACGATTTCGGTACCAAATGAAAGGGGAATTTTTTCTGAATTTAAGTGTGCAAGCGGCTTATCGGTACCACAATTAGATTTTTTAAAATTAACTAAAGTATGATTTTTTTGTGGCAACATCATTTCAAATGCCGACCGTCTGCCATGATAAAGGAAATGATAGTAACGGATCAAGATGTCACGTGTTTTACAGTGGGAATAAAAATTGCAATTTTCAAACTTTTTCAAATTTTCATTCACGTTACATTTGAATTAATATTCAGCTTAGACAGCATATTATAAAGCTACTGTTCAATTTTCATGAAAATATCCGGATAAACAAAAAAAATAGATTAAATTTTGTTTTATATTTTGTAGTATATATTTTAAATTGAGATATGCCGTTGAAATTTCGTAATATTAGGTTTTAACGCCCGATAATTCGATTCTGAATATTTTTTAAAGTGTAGAATTATTAGGAAGGGCTTGAGGGGGAGGGAAGAAGGGCGAAGGGGAAAAAAAAAAAAAGAGAGAGAGTTACAGCGTTTGAAATTGGTATTATTAAGTTTTAAGGAAAGATAAATCGATTGCGGATATATATTTTCATATGTAAAATTATTAGAAGGGACGGAAAGGGGGGGGGAGGAAGGGGCAAAAACGTAGAAAAGGAACGGTTGTTTCGAAGAAAACGACGGAAAACCCAGAACGCCATTATTATTTTATATTTTGCAGAGTATCGAATTCTGGTACTCCTTTCACATTTCATACTATTGATTTTTAACTGTATTTAGCCCGGAATTACGCAAGTTTCGGAGAAAACCACGGAAAAGTCAGACATAAGTCGTTTTATAATAGTGTTTATATCATTTTGTATCTCAGCTTCTAATTAGCATAATTTCAAAAGTAATATGTCATTTTGAAAATTATTTGAATTAAATTTGAAAGTAGACGCCACAAATTTCTGTCACCTTCCATTAACTGACTACCGTAAGTAATGGAATTCGAGATTTCACGTGATTTACACGTTTTAAGGTGTCCTGATTAGGTTTTCTTTTGTATCTCAGCTACTAATTAAAATAATTTTATAAGTAATACATTATTTGAAAGCTTTGTTGATTTGGAATTGAACAGTAGATTACAGAATTTTCTACCGCCAGATGGCGCTGTAATATTCTAAAATTTCAATATTTCGAATTCTGAATATGATTAAATTGTTTTTAATACATCATTCGAAAGATATTTTAAAGAGCTTTTGCATTATCGAAAGTGGAATTCGAGATTTCACCAGATTTACACGTTTTAAGGTCTCCTGATTAGGTTTTCTTTTGTATCTCAGCTACTAATTAAAATAATTTCATAAGTAATACATCATTTTAAAGCTTTGTTGATTTGGGATTGAACAGTAGATTACAGATATTTCTACACCAGATGACGCTACAATATTTTAAAATTTCAATATTTTGAATTCTAAATATGATTAAATTAATTTTAATACATCATTCGAAAGTTATTTTAAAGTACTTTTATATTATCGAATAACCTACATTAAGTTTATCCAATAGAGGGCGCTAATGGCAATTATTCGAGATTTCACCTGATTTATATGTTTTAAGATGTCCTCAAGGGGGCCAAAAAGTTAGAAATTGAGTTAGACTGTTCAAAATTGGTATATGTAGGTTTTGGGTGCCTACGAGTCAAATGAGGATATTTTCGAGTGTAAAATTAAGGAGGGACAGGAAGGGTGGTGAAGGAATACGCGCGCGCAACGAGCGTATATATGAATTCGTGAGCACTGCGCGCACACGGGTCTACGCTGACGAAGGCAGAGGGGACCCGGTGTGAGTTTTTACCCGATCAGAAATGATTTTTTTTTTTTTTAATTATTATTCCTTTTCTTAAGAATAGAAGTTTATGAGTAACAACATGGAATTTTGAGAATTCATAAGGGTGATGAAGGAATACGCGCGCGCAGCGCTCATATATATGCATTCGTGCGTGTGCACCGCGCACGGGTCTACGCTGCCGAAGGCAGTGGGGACCCGGGGCCCTACAACGTACATGCCGAGAAGTTTCCGTGCAGGAAACTTCCCGGTACCGAATTTCCAAGTTCCCGGCACTCACGTTTTCGAGACTCATATTTTGCCCTACAACGAACGTATTGGAAGCCGGTAACGGAAGCCCAGTGCGGAGATATAAAACTTTATCGGTACCGGATACTTTTGACCAATCACAGTGAGTAGGTGGTCAAAAGCGAATATATCCAACGTTGTCAGCCATTTTTAAATAAGAACTGATGAAACAAAAAAGCAAAAAATATGCACCAAAGTTATACTTTTTGAAAAGAACTTTCAAAACTATTAATTTTTTGTGTGGACACTATATTCATATAAACATTATTTTTAAAGATATTCGATTAGAAAGTTCACGAGTGACAAGAGGAATATCGCTTTGTCAACTGCATTTTTAAGCGAAAGAAACAGTCTAAAATTAAAGGCTAAAGAATAATTTTCTGAAAAATAATCAATTTTGGAGTATTCAGAGCTATAAATTCTAAGCTAAACCATGTAAAATTCATAGTTTATAATGAAAGAATTGTGAAGATTCTATTTAAGAGCTGTAAAATATAACTTAAGACTGATGGAAGAACCTCTGCAGGTAGCCAGTGGCGCTGTGGCAGAGTAACTTTCTGCTGTCTGAGAGTTCCTCGGTTCGATCCTCGTTTAATCCCAATTTTTTTTTTTTTTTTTTTTTTTTTTCTTTTCTCCGTTTTAGAATATTTGCTTAAAATAAATAATTTGTCATCAAAATCCAAATGTTTATGACTTTTTATTTCACTGAAAAATAAATAAATAAAAGAAGTTGAGTTAAATTTAATGAATTATGAAACAGAAAATCATTACTAAATTAAATCAGGGATTACACAGATATTCAGTGCCAAGGAATACAAAATAAATAAGTAATAAATAATTTATTTACATAGAAGATAAATCTTTAAGGTTAAGAGTTTAATCTTTGATTAATAATGATTTTTTATTTAAAAGCAAAGAATGATCAAGCATTTGTAAAATAATTTATTTCGAGTGGAATTTTTATTTTTTGTAGGGGTGGGTAGTTAAATTTATTTCATAATTTACCATAAAATAATTTAGCATCAACTCGAAATATATATATATATATATGTGTGTGTTTATAATATTTTCGTTATAATAATTTAGCAAAATATTATAAAGAAATTTAAGAAATTGTATGTTTGAAGTTAAAAAGTTGCAATTTATTTTTTGATTAATAATGACTGTAGAAGTAGAGATATTATTGAAGTGAAAGCATTTCATTTCTTAAATATTTTATAATAATAATAATAATAATAATAAATTCTTAGTTATTTTTTCTAATTATTAAATTAATTATTCATATTCTCCTTGTTAGTAATATTTAAAATAAATAAATTAAATAATTAAAATTAAATAAAATAGAAAGAAAATCAGGAAGTGTTACACATATATTCAAAGGATATATTTTTAGGGCATACTATGTTTAAAAAATATATATATTAAGAAAAATAAAATTGAAATATGCTTTTGCGAGCTTTGACTATTTTATTTCAACTGAAAATAATTTCTTTTTCTTTTTGTGTTGAATTTAATTAATAATTTACGAGAAAATAATTATTAAAACAAATTAAGATCTATGCACTCGTCAACAAAGAATAAAAATGGAAAATAATTTGTTTAATTAAAGTAATTTATTTATTTCTCATTAGTAATGATTGCAATCAGAAGTAAAATAAAATTATCAAACACTTTATTTTGAAATTGTTGTTTTGCAATTGGAATCTATATTTATATACATATTTATTTATTTTATAATTAATAAATTAAATATTCATACTTCCCTTCTTAGTAATATATATATATATATATATACCTATTAATTAGAAAGATTTTAATATTTGCAGTACTCTTCTTAAGAAAAAAAAGAAGAAAAGAAAAAATTATTTTAAATATTTGTTTGCCTTAAAAAAAAAAAAAAAAAAAGAAGAAGAAGAAGTCATAAAAAACATAGAATATTTGCTTAAAATAATTAATTTTTCATCAAAATGTTTACTTTTAAAACATTTAATTTATTTTGTAAATACTTTTTATTTAACTAAAAAAAAAAAAGAAAAAAAAAAAAAAAAAGAAAAAGAAAAGAAAGAAAAAAGTTAAATTTATTTAATTATGAAATAGAAAATAATTACTAAATTAAATCAGGAATTCAACAAATATTCAGCAAGGAATAAAAAATAAATTATTAAATAATAAATTATTTATACAGAAGAAAAATTTTTAAGGTTGTTAAAAGTTTAATCTTTGATTAATAATGATTTTTTATTTAAAAACAGAAGAATAATCAAGCATTTATAAAATAATTTATTTTGACTGGAATTTTTAATTTTTATTTTTTCTAGGGGAGGGTGGTTAAATTTAAATGATAATTTAGCAGAAAAAAATTTAGCATCAACTCGAAATACATATGTGTGTGTATGTATTAATAATATTTTATTTGTAATATTTTAACAAATTACAAAGAAATTTAAGAAATTGTATTTTCAAAATTAAAACGCTACAATTTTTTTTCTCATTAATAATGACTATAAAAGTAGAAATATTATCGAAGGGTAAGTATCATCTTATTTTAAATATTTTATTACAATAAATAAAATGGGGGGGGGGTATTTATTTTTTCTAATTATTAAATTAATTATAATCGCTGATTAATAATGACTATAAAAGTAGAAATATTATCGAAAGGAAAGTATCTCATATTGTAAATATTTTATTACAATTTGAAAAAAAAAAAAAAAAAAAAAAAAGAGGGGGTGTTTTTATTTATTTTTTCTAATTATTGAATTAATTATTCTTATGCTATTTGTTAGTAATACTAAAAAAAGTAAGGGGGGGGGGAGGAGAAAGAAAATTAGGAAGTGATACATATATGCTCAATATTGTGTTTAAATATATATATAAAATCTATGCCTTTGTAAGCTTTGACTATTTTATTTCAGATGAAAAGAAGCTCTTTTTTATTTTTGTGTGTGTGTTAAATTTAATTAATAACTTATGAGAAAATAATTATTAAAACAAATTAGAATTATATGCACTCATCAGCAAAGAATAAAAACGAAAAATAATTTATTTATTTCTGATTAGTAATGATAACAATCAGCAGTAAAATACAACGATCAAGCAGTTTATTTTTAAATTATTTTTTTGCAGTTGAAATATATATATATACATATTTATTTATTTTATAATAAATAAATTAAGTATTCATACTTCCCTTGTTAGTAATATACATATATTAGGAAAATCCTAATATTTAAAGTACTCTTCTTATTAAAAAAAAAAAAAAATAAATAAATAAATAAATAAATAAAATAAAAGGAAAAGAAAAAGAAAAAGAAAAAGAAAAAAATATTTAAATTAATTATTTGCCCCCCCCCCCCCCCTTTAAAAAAAAAAAAAAAAAAATTATTATTAAAAAAAAAAAAAAAAAAAAAAAAAAAAAACTGAAACGCCCGCGAATCGAACCCGAGCACTTTGGGTCAGCTATCAAATACGCTGCGATCGAGCTACTGACGGAATAGGGTCTGGTAACTAATTTATTATAATATACTATCATTAAATTAGCATCGTATTTCATTATGAATGATGAATTTACATAATTTAGCTTCCAATTCATAGCTTTGAGGACTTAAAAACTAATTAAATTCAGAAAGTTATTCTTTAGTCTTCAATATTCGATTGTTTCTGTTAATAGTGTACTTGACAAAAGGGATACATCTCTTGTCACTCGTGAACTTTCTAATCGAATATCTTTAAAAGTAATAATTATACGAATATAGTGTTCACACAAAAAATTAATAGTTTTGAAAGTTCTTTCTAAAAAATATAACATATGTACACGTTTTTTACTTTTTAATTCATCATTTTTTA
Organism: Salticus scenicus; assembly: GCA_963930645.1. Lineage (NCBI taxonomy): Eukaryota > Metazoa > Arthropoda > Arachnida > Araneae > Salticidae > Salticus > Salticus scenicus. The sequence goes on from OZ005656.1 coordinate 5,005,752, forward strand.
TTTTTTTAAAATGGCGGACACATTACATATATTTCGGTGCCGAAAACTCGTTCCCACAAGCTCTACGCTTGGTGATATTTTTTCGATAAATCTCGGCAGGAGTTTCCGAGACCGAAAACCAAGAGAGAGCTTCCGTGAGCTTCGTTGTAGCACATTTTTTGACACTCTCGGAACATGACGTCACAGCCAAGAATTGCCGGGAGTGAGACAGTCTCGGTAGTTTCGTTGTAGCACCCCCGGTACGACATTTTTCCCGATCAGAGTTTTTTTTTCTTTTTTTGTTTCACACGATAAAAATTAATGCAATTTTGAGAATTCGTTAATTATAATGATTCATTTAAAAATAGTGACCAGCGAAGCGGGCGTAGCCTGCTAGTAATAAATAAACAAAGAAGGAAGGCAAAATTTAATTACATAGATTTTTTCTTTATTTGTCAATTAGTTTTTAGTACTAAAATTTCTATTAATTATAGTAAATTATATGCATGTAAATACAAATAAATAAATATATATATATATATATATATTAACAGATGCAAGTAAAAAAAGGTTAAATCTAACAAATGTTTGATTCACTTATCCATTTAAAGTTTTCTAAAAGTCTTTTTATCCTCTTTAAAAATTTTTACCGCTTAAAAATTTACCTCGTACAAAAATTTCAGTTAAAATTTTGATAAGTCGTTGAAAGTTTCGAAAAAAAAAAAAATACATATGAAGTGTATATGCAAGAATTTAACATATATGTCAATGTTCCTTAATTTAGCATTTATGCTTTTAGCATATTTGAAAATTTTGTGATTGTTGTTTTAGGTTGTATAATTTAAATGAATGAACACCCTTAACCTCATTCACTTAATTCATAAATTACGAACGAGTGATATCTGTAATTTAGTGAAATTTGACAACAAGCCATTTATTCACTTGAAACTAAACAAAATAGCTGAAAATTATTTTGTGATTATAATTTATAAACTGGCCCATTTTCTATTTACAAGAATATTTTAACATTTTTTTTTTTTTTTTTTTAAGTTAAATATTTACTTACAATCAAAAATTGAGATTCCGTATTTGATGTAATTTCTATTTATATATTGGTAGATAACTAAAATTAAGTATTTTGAATTTAACTTACGTTATGAGAAAGAATTATAATTACTTGCCAAAATTATTCTTTTTGGCATTGCGACAAGGCGAAACATGCTTAATCATTTTTGCAAAGAACATATTTTCAATGAATGACTAACTCTAACATTTTTTTATTTAATTTTTATTTGCAAACAAGCAAAACAGGCAGTTTCTTTAACTTAAATAAACGTGTTATTTATTTATCAAAAAGGGAAATTAAAATGGCTGACTTTTTTTTTTTTAGTTGCAAAGTATTTTTGATTTACTTAACTACTCTTCTCCGAAATAGGCATTCTGATTCTAAATTGCAAAGTAGGAAGTAATTAAATATTTATCCAAGAAGCCCTAAAATAAAGGTGGAGAATGCGGCCCCTGCTTACCACTCTTTGCATTATCATTATTATTTTACAAAAAAAAAAAAAAAAAAAAAAAAGAAAAGAAAAGAAAAGTTAACCCTTTATTTATTGACGGTATTTTAAAGTTTCTTTTGTTTAAAAAGGGTATAAAAAGGCATTTCTGGGAAAAAATGTCAAAGATATTAATAAGAATAGATCTTTTATACATCACTTTAATCTCATACACACACTACAAGTCACTAGACGCTACATGTAGCCGTTTTTGTTCCAGAAAGGATTTTATAGAATGCTCTCGCTGTTTCTATCTCGTATTTTTCAAAATCTTCACATGTTATTATTCATTCCTATATTATTTCAAAAATCGTCCATCAACCTTAGAAAAAACATAAGGAACTTGTAAAGAAAAAAAAGAAAAAGGAAAAAAACACTTTTTTAAGGTTTAAATACCATTTTCCATTTCTAAGGTTCAAATATCATTTTCGACTGTACCAGTGGTACACTAAAGTATCATCTCACAAAATCCTTATTAATTATTGTAACGAAGTATTTAATATCCACAATTTTTATTGCATGTACTTTAAAGAATACTTTTAAGTAATTTAAAAAAATGTGTTTCAAAATATGTTTTTTTTTTTTTTCTGTTTGTTTCATAATGCGGTAGATAAAGAGTTAAATTTTAAATAATTTGATAAAATGTTCAGAATAAGTATTCAGATTTTAAATTGTAAGGTATGCAAGAATTAAAAATTAATTCAATTTTTTTATGAAAGAATTAAAAATTTATTCCCTTAATTTAACATTCATGCTTTTGGCATTATGGCAAGTTTGAAAATTTCGTGATTGTTGTTTCAAGTAGTATATTTTTGATAAATGAACCCCTTAGCATTTTTACTCTTAATTCGTAATTTACGAACAAACCAAACTCGCAATTTTCTTCAAGTTCGGAAAATGAATCATTTATTCATTTAAAAAGCAAAGCAAAAGTGGCTGAAGTGCTCTCAAAACAAGGCTTTTAAAAGTCAAATTACTTTGACCTTGTCAAGAAAAGCACTGTCTCTCCAAAATCATAGGATGGCATGCGAAAGTATCATTATCACCTCAACTATTTTAGCCACGTTCCGTTTTTATGAAACATCCCTACTCATCTAATGGAATTCCGATATTGTATCCTTAATATAAAGGGATTTTATATAAAATGGGAAAAAAATCTTAATATAAGTTTCTAGCCCTTCTTATCTCATTATATCCGTTAAAAACAAAGCAATTCAAACGTATTTATGATTTATTAATAAACGTGTTTTGGAAGTAGGTCATATTAATAATTTTTAAGTTCTATTTTATAGATGGAAAACGTCAAGAATGTGTTTTACCTGTTTAACTATTATCGACAAAATATTTCTGAATTTAATTAGTTTATGTGTTTGCCTATTCTATAATAAATTTTAGAATATCTTGAGGCAGATAATGTTATTTAAGTTCATTACAGAATTTCCTACTGTAAATCGTATAACATACCGCTACTGCTTAGGGACTCCCAACAAAATTTAATTGTAATATGATCTATGAGAGGTATTTCATAAAAGTGTGTTTTAATATCCTTATAGTGCACAAAACAGTGAAATTAAATTTTGAAGCTAAAAAAAAAATTGTGTTATGCCCTTTTTTCGCATTTTATAGCTTCAGAATAAAATATATAATGTTTACAGAATAAGTTGTTAGAAAACTATTATTAATGTACTAGTTGTAAACAATTTAAATGGAAATGAAAATTTAAAAAATATATTCGGTAATTACTAATTCTGATAACAAATTTCCCTTTAGAATAAAATAAAGATTGGCTGACGGTGACGATAAATCATGCATCTGATAGCTTGTAGGACAATAGATTATGCGATTTTTACAATTTCCAATAAAATTAAAAAATAATGGGTAAGTACTACTGGAGATTTTATTATCATCTATGACATATTTGATATTTAAAGAGTAGTTTGGAAAGGAATATCAATTAAGCATTTACCCTAGAATATATTTTTAGCTATACATAAAATTTGCAGATTTTCAACTTGTATAAGGCAATGTTTTCTCCAAAATCACTATTTCCTTTATGCCTGAAGATAGTTTTTATTACTCGGAATAGTTACTGAAAAAAATAATTACTTAAGATCGTAAGTTAGAAAATGTTCCGAATATGAAAGATAAACATGAGGAAAGAAATATTTTGGCTGTGTTCCGCTCAATAAAAATTATTTATTCTTTTTTTTTTTTTTTTTTTTTTTTTTTTTTTGTAATTTATTTAATATTTTGAAAGTGTTTTATCAATCCTAATGAAAAGAATGGAGATCACATTAGGAAATATTGAGTTTATCAAATGAACCTTAAATGTTAAATTAACTACGATAGAATTTTTGGGCAATATTCCAGTCAATAAAAACACACGTCAAAAAATACAGTAAAAGATAGTTTTAGATCAAATATTATTTATTATTTTCAATTAATTCACTTTTTATGTATATTTTAATTATATTTTATTTAAAAGACGTCTCATCAACGCTAATTTTAAAACCAGTAATCATATATTTGGAAGTACTGAATTTCTAAGAAAAATCAAGACTTAAAAACTTTCATAAAAAATTTGCTACCCCTTTATTTATTTTAAGCAGAATGAAAGTATGAATTAAATCTTTCATATTCATTGTTTAAAATAATATGTGTTTAATTATGACACAAGCGAAATAATATTAAGTGAAACTATTAAACTTTTTGCTTACTAATTTCATTCGATTTTCATTTTCATAAACTAGCAGAGCACTCCTTTTTTTTTATGGTTAATTATTTAACTATTAAAAAATATCGATTACTTAATCCATAAATTATTTTTATTATCCAAATCTTTATTGACTTATAAATTAAAAATTAAACAAAGGATAATTTAGTAAAATAAGACATGGACCAAAAACTAATTATATCTGTTATGAAGTTCTTAGTAAAAAACTCATATATTTTATAAAATATTTTTAATGTCAAAAATGATTATGTTGAATTATATATATATATATATATATATATATATATATATATGTAAAGAAAACTCATTAAGCTGTTAAAAAATGTTAATGGAATTCTCAGATTTGATTGAAAAAATGTAATTGAAAGTATTAAGTACTTACTTTTTAATTAAAATATATTATTAAAATGATTAAGATGATCATTAGGTTATAATTATGATAGCTTTTTAATAACATTTAGTGAGACTTAAGCAGAATGATTAAAAAATATATAACTTAATGCACAATTAAATTCGAATATATAATATATTTGAATACAATTATGTACTTTATTGTTTTTATCTCGAACATAATTATGCACTTTAATTTTAGTTTCATTATCCTTTTTCAATTTATAATGCATATTTTTCCTGAAGGGAGTACATTGATAATATTAATAAAAATCTATTTAAATTTATTATCAGAAGTGAATACAATTAAAGAGATGTAATGAAACATAAATAACTGCATTAGAAACTATGCAAAAGTTATGTTTATTTAAAACGTACTTGTAATATAAAATTTTATTATTTTAATAACAGTTCAACACTTTGGGAATTCAGAATGGAACAAGTCATAAAAGAATCTTTTATTTAATTTTAACAAAAGAAGAAAAAAATAATTCCATGTTGCGCAGTTAATATCTATAGATGTTTAATATGCCAGTCATTACAGAAAGAAAGTTTGCTAATAAACTATATATGAAATTGAAACAGTCTGGATTAATATATATATATATATATATACGAAAAGAAAAAAGAAAAGAAAAGTGAAGAAAGATAAAGAAAAGGAAAAGAAATATAATTGAAATATATTAATGAAATTTTTATATTAAATTTATTGAAACACGTTAAATGCAAGTGAAAGAACACATTAAAATGAATTTATATGTGTATTCTCTCTCTCTCTGTTTTTTTTTTTTTTTTCTTTTTCTTTGTAAGATCATAAAACGAATCTTTAATTTCTATAGAGTTTAAAATATTTATAACATAAGTTTCAATGCATTTTAACCTTCCTACCCTGTTGAAAAAATTTTACTTTTTACCTGCATGGATCTAATCGACCCAGGTAGTAATATGGTTACTTAGACAGCAAGAAATTTTTTCTACACAATTTTTTTTTATGCGTATTATTACCATTTACTGTTCAGAATTAAAATCGTTGTGGGATATCACAAAATATTTTTTAAAAATGGGTCGAATCGACCCATACAGGGTAGGAAGGTTAAAAACACTCTGTAAATGTATCGTAATGTTTATCCAAAGTATATATACATTCACAATAATTTTCAGTTAAAACTAAGTATATTCGAGATTATGAATCTTTATTACATGTTCTCATTGTTTGTTGATTTACTTCTCAATAAAATTAAAATTTAACGTTTGTACTTCAAAAAAGATTGTTAACTAGTATATTTCAACCAGTATATTTAATTTTATATAATTAAAATGTATATATAAAAAGTCCTTTCCAAAACCCTTATTTACTTTTTCACAATAATTTTACCTAAGGTCTAAAATAAATAATTTACAGTAGTCTTTCTGCGGTAATTTCTAAAAGTGAAAAAAGTGTTATGTAGATGAAAAGCATGTATATCGATACACCAAAGTGTAAACATAAAATTAATTTTAAAATATAAATTTTGTAACTACAGAAAAGGTGTCAAATTTATTAGTTTATAATTAAATATATAAAAAGTTTTCAAATCTAAATTGCTTTTAATTAGTTACTATTCGAAGAACTTTTGTGTTCTGATGTACTAAAACATGCTTGTCTTATAACATGATGAAACTATTAGTCCTCGGATAATTATATTATAGACATTGTTTCGTTAGGAATTTTGACTGAAATATCCTTTTTCATTGTATATATATATATATATATATATATATATATATATATATATATATAAACTTCAGAAATATCTTTCGACAAATATAAGTATTAATTAAGTTTATCTGAAATTGCATCGTTATTTTAAAAGTCTAAAACAGTATTCTACTAATTGGATTAAGGGTGTTTCTTATAAAATCCTAAGATTTCAGTAGCTATCATCATTAGTAAATCCGTGAGTATTTTAAGAATGATTTCTTAAAATATAAAAAATAGAAATGAAAATTAATTATTTCAGATAAAACTATTTCTACAGATATTCCTAAAAACATTGATATTACTTTAAGGGTTTCTAATTCGACAGTAAAAAGGGATAAAGCATTAAACAATACGAACACAAACTCTAACATGCAATTAAAATTTAATTGGCTTGATGTCTAGTCTCTTTTCCGATACTATAAGTAAGTTAAATTTGAACTTTAATTTTGCTAACAAACTACCACTTTTATAAATGAGAAACATTTTTATTACAAAATTCAATTAAACTATAAACAACTTACATCATCTTTTAAAGAAAGCATTTATTTAAAAGATGCAAACTTTGAAAATTTCAAATATTTGTTTAATTTTATTACATGTATTATTAAAAATAAAAAAAATTTAATTTTGGTTTTTAATTAAATGCTTAAAAAGTCGTGTCGAATTAAAATACAAAGTTAATATTTTAAAAAATTACTTGTTAAAGTTTTTTTTAAATACTTTTTAAATAATTTATTTTTAAATACATAATATATTTTAAAGAATATAAATTTACCGTATGTCTTTTATAGTATATCTTATGAATTTTATCACTTAAAATTGAGCTGTAATCAGTTAAAAACATACTGAAAACGTTCATAATCAAGTAATTACATTATCAATTAAAATCAATTATGCGTTAAAAATTCTAGTCAATTAAATGGCATTAATAAAATATATAACGAAAATTTTAGAGCTTACGTTAATGATAAATTTAATAGAATAAGTTTAAATTTTTGATAATATATTCTTAAATTTACCATTTTAACTTAAGCTTCGGTTAATTTAAAAATACCCTTTAAATGAATGAGTTGTAATTGAAGTTAGACATTTCCTTCTTCAAATTCCTTTTTAATTGAATAATAAAATAATTAAAATCAATAATATGATAAAATATTCAGTCAATCAATTGACATTAATTAATTTTTAATATCTATCGATTCAACCGGAAAATTTAAGCAGGTAATACTTTCTTCATTTCTTTTTGCGTGGATAACTTTTATGTTAACTTTGTATAACAGAAGTAAAAGTATTGTAGCATGAAATATGCAAGATTTCTTTTATTTCATAAGCATATTCGTGATCCCAAAGCTGCACGCGATTTTTCCCCTCGCAGACACTGGGATGGGCAAGCTGTAGAAAAATGTTTCTGGAAATTCATCTTGTTAGAGCATTTTTCTTTGCTTCTAACAAAGGAAGGGATGGGTACTTCTTTTTTCTGCCGCGTAATTTTCCTGTTCCCATTATATTTTTCAGACAGCAGATCTTATAAATATCTTTAACTCTTATAAAAAAAGAAATAGAAATAAAGTACTTTTTAATAAATATGTATAGTTACTATAGTGATATTAAAGATAAATTATTTGTCATCACAAAATATAGAAATGTTTTCTAAGATGAGAAAACTCTAGAAAAATACTTGTGGAAATCTATCTTGTTAGAATGTTTTTATTCCCTTTCTACAAAGGAAGAGAGAAGATTATATTTTTCTGCTTCGTAATTTTCCTGTTTCTGTTATAATTCTGGTTTTATAAATCGGTTTAACTTCATTAAAATATAAAGCACTTTTCAACAAATATAAATCGGTATTTGTAGTGATAGAAATTCGAAAGATTTTTTTTTTTCCCTTTAACCTTTAAATATAGGAATTTTAATTCTTAGACACCTGGATTGGAAAATTTTTGGAAAATACTTCCAAAAAGTTAAATGATTTTTCTTCCTTCTAATAAAAGAAGTAAAAAGAGATTTTTTTTTTTTTTCTTTTTTCTGTTCCCATTATATTTTTAAGACTTCAGGTCTTATAAATATTTTTAACATAATTACATGAATAGTGATATAAATATAAATAATGATTATATTGGTAGGAATACTAAATTATTTTTAACCACTAAATATATAAATGTTTAATAAGTTGCTAAAAGTATGAAAAATTTTTTTTAGGAACTTATCTTGTTAGAGCTTTTTGTTCCTTTTTAACAAAAGAGGAGAGAGGATTCCATTTTCTTCTTCACAATTTTCCTGTTTCTGTTATATTTCTAGTTTTATAAATAGGTTTAACGTCATCAAAATATAAAGTACTTTTCAATAAATAAATAGTTATTTGCAGCAATAGAAATTCGAAAGTTATTTTTTTTTCTTAGCCTTTAAACATAGGAATTTTAATTCGTAGACACCGAATTGGGCAAACTTTTGAAAAATGTCTCTAGAATAGAAATATTTTTTCCCTTCTAATAAAGGAAGCGAAGAGATTTCTTTTTTTTCTGTTCCCATTAGATTTTTAAGACTTCAAGTCTTATCAATGTCTTTAACTTCATTGCATAAATGGTAATATAAATATGAATAATGATTATAGTGTTTGGAATTCTAAATTATTTTTAACCACTAAATATACTCTATTACAACAAAAGCGACGCACCAAGAAGGAGTAATGCAAACTGGACACAAATTGACATACATGCAGGTTTCGATGGAAAATACAAAATTTTAAAGTTTGGCTGCCATCGAATGAGCATGCGACGCTGCAGTGTATCTTATCTGCGCAATTGACAGAATATTAAAAATGAGAACATTTGATTCCAGGTCATAAATTCTTCTAGAATTTTATTCCGTTTCCTCAGAAAGACGGTAACTATGCCTCGCATACAGGTGCACAAAGAACACGCGCAGATGTCAGCATTTGAGTGTGGTGTGTAGTTGGGCTCAAAGAAGCCGGTTGGTCTAATCTGCGAATTTTTTTTATAATTGGATAGGCGCGGTACCACTAATAGATGATATTGACAGGAATGGGTGAATTATGGCCGAGCACAGCGTCAGGGAGGAAGCGGTCGGCCTAAAGAGAGGACAGAAAGTGAGAACCAGACAATCGCAAAACGGTACTCAAAGCTCCAATTCATCATTATTATTCGATCCTACGTGCAACTGGTACTTCAGTGACTTCAAAGACCCTTAATAGGCTGCTCAATGAAATGGAGTTGAGCTCAGTCCCCGGATCTCTCTTTCACTTAGGACGTTTGGAGCATCATAAAAAGGGTCCTACAACCAGCTCGGGATTTTTCCAATCTAACTCACCATTTGGACAGAATTTGACATGATACATCACAAAAACACATCTGCCAACTCTATCAATTAATGACAAGCCGCATAACTGCGTAGATAAGAGCCAGAAGTGGACCAACGCGTTATTGACTTGTTTACTTTGTGAGGCTCTTTCCCTTGATTAAATCATTAAAATTTTCTGAAACTGTAATCAATTGTTTTTCTCCACATGTACATTACATCTACCAATTTTTGTCCCATTCGGATAATTCCTTCTTGGTGCGTCTTTTTTTTCTGTTATAGTGTGTATATAAATGTTTAATAAAATGCTAAAATTCTGATTTTTTTTTTTTTTTCCCTAGGAATTTTTCTTGTCAGAGAGTTTTTATTCTCTTTCAACATAGGTAGGTAGAGAGAGGATTCCTTTATTCTACTTTGTAATTTTCCTTTTTCTATTATTTTTCTAATTTCATAAATGTGTTTTTTATTTATTTATTTATTTTTTTTTTATTAATTTTTAAAATATAAAGCATTTTTAAATGAATCTGAATAGAAATTACTAATATATCTGCCAGTATGGCGACAATTCTTGAAAATTCATCAACAAATGTCAAAATAACTCACATGGATCACAAATTTGCTACCTAAAATATTTTTACAAAACTATATATATATATTTTTCTTTCTATTTTTGATTTACATTAAAAAAAATTTTTTTGAAAGAAATATATTTTAAGATTTACAAAATATCGGTAAAAAAGACTTTAAAATTTAAAAACCCCATATCTAAAACAAGTTTCCAATTCCGAATGGGATACAATATTTGTTAAACAGTCAGCTTAATAGACTTTAAAGATTGTCTGTTTTCAAGATTTTGCACCAGTATTAACTTTAGTATGCTATAATGCGTTTTTGCTTTCACACAGCACTTGTGCCTATTTTCTTTTACTTATTCAAAATGTGTGCTTAATTAATCCGACCTGTAACCATTACAGTGTGTTTTTGAAATTTATGGTGTTTGCTTACATTTTTCATCTAATAGTAGTAGATTTTCGATGTATTGCGCTGCAAACTGTTAGAAAATTCATTACTTTTGCATAATATATATGTTTAAAACTATTACTATTATTAAACCTTTTGTGCTTTTTGCAGGAATAAGTATTAGAAACGAGAGACAAGCAGGCAGTTGGTGTTAGAAAAAATATTAAAACTCATGTTTATTTGCTATTTTTGTATAAAGTGATGTGTGGTAAAATGTACTAAAAGTAAGTATCTCTTTATACCTTTTTTTTTTTTTTTTTTTAGCTTTTCTATATCAATCTAAAAATATACACCTTTCTATGACAATGAATCTCAATTCAGTACAGTGATGACTTATATTGTAATGTATGATGGCCCTAGCTCCAGAATTGAAAAAAAAAAAAAAAAAAAAAAACACTACAATCAATCAATAAATAAATAAATAGAGTAGAAAAATTTTGGAGTTTGGGTCTATTAATTTATCAGCAGAAAAGAGAAACTATACAATATTAGTTAAAAAAAAATAATAAAAGTAATGTCCGCGATTAAACAATAGTTATAACAATTTTTATGTGTGACCCATATAATAGTAATACATATTAACTAAGCAAAGTAGAAAAAGGAGATGTAAACATTATGATGAATAAAAAATTTGTAAGAGAGCACTATAAATTTCGAAAACTCACAGCAGTTGTTTGGGCCGTCATGTCTAGGCACTACCCTTTGTCAGATGAAAAAATGTAGACATGCTGCATCTATTAAACTACTATTTTATCGTGAATTGTAAAAAAAACAGTGTTTTGTTGACGAGACCGTACGTGTCTTTACATGTGTCGACACAGAATTATCCATAAGCGTACCCCGAGAGTATATTGAAAGCTCAATAAATCACAATATTGTAAAGGTATACGGAAAATTAAATAGCTAATAAAGCATGATATTGATATTTTAAGTAATTTAAAAGATTTAAAACTACTGGATATATACTTCAACTGTTAAATCAATGAAGTTTAATAAAATTACGAAAGCTTTAGTGCTACAAGCCTAGGTTAAATAATATATTTATAAATAAACAAATTTCTTGACATTAACACAAAAATATTCCTGTTTACATATGATTATCCAGGAATTAAAAAAAAAATGACAGTGTATATAAATTATAAATTGTTTAATATTTATAATAATTTTTTATATAGATTTTTCTGTTTATGAAAACATAGCATGACATCAGAATAAAACGTTTCAACAGGAGATTCAATTTACACTCAAAGGTTAAATTTATTCGCCTTTCACTGTGAAATGACCATTTCATGCTATAACGTAAAAGAAAAGAATAATATTATAAATATTTAACTACCATCACTCAAAATTTCTTTTTCATCTGTCACTTTTTTTCCAGAGAGACAAATATGATGAAATTAAAAACCATTGTGAGAAAGACGGAAGATTTTTATTTAATAAATATGAAATGATGTAATGCTGCATCTCTACAAGAGGTGTCTTTCCTAACAATAAAAGATTATATCTCATTTAATACATTGGTGAACAGTTTATTTTGAGTAAAAAAAAGATTAGAGTATTGAAATCTGCTTCTTCTTGTCGGCGTTTAGCTATATGAATATTTATTAGCAAGTCCGGGATGAAGAAGGCATTTGCATTTCTAAGCATTTTTCGTATTTTCACGTTTCTTATTGCTCATAAAAGGTCGAATAATATTTTAATATCTTTGTTTTCAAACCTTTTAAATTACTTAAGGTAAAAAAACTTCTGTTTTTATAGTTATTTAAAATTATTTTATCATTTTCAATATTTGCATTTGTGGACCTATTCAATCAGATATTTCTAAGTAAATATATGTGAACACACTATTCGATTTCCTTTAAAAAAAAGAAAAAATAGTATATTCGCATAATTCATTGGAATATAGCTTGCACAAGAGAAATATGTCGAATTTTCTTGCGCGTGATGAAGAGTTATGCAGAAGTATATCGGTTAGAAACTATTGTTAATTTTTTTTTTTTACAATTTGTGACAATCACTTACAAAGATTATGTTAATCGTAATGCATATATTATTATTATTACGAGCGGAATTCATAAAAACTTTCTGTTTATTGGTAAGAGTTGAAAATGAATTTTATAAAAGTTAAAAATTTATACTATATGAGTAAAGGTTTTAAAATGTTACAAGCATTTTTAGTTAGAAAATATTTCCGCAATTATTTGTTTTTTAAAAAATCATTTAGATTTTCTATCACTGAAAATTTTTCACTTTTATAAAATTCACTTTCAACTCTTACCAATAAACAGAAAGTGTTTATGAATTCTGCTCGTCTATTTGTCTTCACACTCTCATTTCTACAAATATTTTAAGGATGCTTTGAAAATAATATATGTTATTTGTTATAACTACCATCATCTATTACTTTGAATATAAATAAATTTAAATTTCTAAGTATTATTACAAAATAATACTAATTAATGATAAAATACCTACAGGTAAAGTTTATATATACATATATATATGTATAATAATTAACAGTAATTTCGAGTTTTTCCAACATGTTAAAAAATCATTTAGTAATGTTTAAAAACTCGAAGCGAAATCGGTTTTGTAAAATTCTGTAACATGACATTTCTGCCCTAAAAAAGAAAATAATAATAATAATAATATTGATTCTGTAACATAACACTTGTGCCTAAAAAGAAACAGAAACAGTTTTTAAGTTGCATTTTTAGATACAACTGTTCCAATGATTTCTACAGAGGCTGTTCGCACCTTTTGGAGTGTACTGAAGCAATTTCACTCATATTTCGTGTTTTAATTGTTCAGTTTGATAATCCTTGTTCTAAACTATCATTCTACATCGTAATTTCTATGATAGTAATGCTTTTTATAATATCGGAAGAGGTATATTTTTGTACTCCTTTTGAACGGCTTTCCAAAGTCCACAAAGCGTTGTAGTCGGGGTTGGGATAATGTTGATTTTAAGAGTCAAAAAACACAAAAATCCAATAGTGATACATCAGGAGATTTAGCAGGAATATCAGTGAAGGGTATGGTTTTAATTCCCGTTTTTTGTTCCATTTTTTTCTAGAAAAGCAATTGTGGATTGCGATGTGTGGCTGCTTGTTTTGTCTTGATACAGTTCAACGGATTGATAGCATTGTGGATAAAGATCTGGATTTTCATTTTTAAAAAATGGAATTAAAATATGTTCTTGATAGTATTTAGAGCTGATTTTGACATTTTTGTCACATTTTTTTTTTTTTTTTTTTTTTTTTTTTTTGCTTTTATCTTGCGCTTGTATGAAAAACCAGTGGCAATCATAAATCCTTTAGAAAAACTTTCTTTTGATGCTTTGAACCACGTAGCAAAATTTTTTTTCTCCACTTTTGTGATAATAAATTGATCTTTTTTCATTGCAACCACTTAAATAGACCCAAGATTCATCTATTGTTGCGACATGTTTCCATTTTTCTCCTGATAAATGCTTTTCCTAAAGATTTCACTAAAAACTCTCTTTGGAAAGAGCGGAAACCTATCCTTCCATCCACTGCCTTTTTAAAAGCGCATTTTTGCATCTAAACAAAAATTCTAAATATCAGAAGATAAATAAAACTTCTAAAAATATAACTGTAGTAAAAATAAAATTCTCCATACAAATGATTTTTTCTTACTGCGAAATAAAATCGTCTAAAAAATGTGCGAACAGCCTCTGTATAAGTTTGCTATACATATTTTATTAAAGAAATATGGTGCGAAGTTTAGAAGCAAACATCAATTAAGATTAATTACACTTTTTATCTTTTAAACACATAACTTTTGGCAATTTCACATATCATTTAACTTTCATTAAACACGCTAATTATTCAAATGTTTGCTGGCCTTGTATTTGTTCTCTCAGCGTAGATAATGAAAGATAATGCAAATTCCTCTGTCTAATTTTATCCGGGAAATAAACCTTTTGTAAAAGTATACGTATATATATGTTGTAGAAAGATAAACTTTGTTGATAAATTCCATCTCGATTTCACAAATTTAAAATTTTGTACAGGAAATAATTCTAAAAGCTCATTAACTCTTACAATGGAAACGAGACAAACCCCATCTTTAATAGCGATTTAATTCTTTTCAAATATAAATATTATTTTTGCTCTATAATGATAAATAAATAATTTAAGATGTTAGGTATTTTCAAGCATTTTGGTTTGAAATAATTGCTTGAAAATGACATTTGAAGCCTAAATATATTAGTCGGTGAAAATGGCGTATTTGAAAAATAAAATATTTTTCATTAACTTTATACACATCTTATATTATTTATGTAATTCTGAAGTTGTAATAGATTAACGTTATGTACACAAACATCTTATTTTGATTAATAAGCATGTTTTGTTTGGAATTTATTGAAATTAAAGCAATAATTATTATTTTTAAACTTTCTTTGTCTTTGTGATAGTAAAGCTAATCCGTATAAATGATTGCTGATTTCATGTTACATTCGAGATAACAATTTTTAACCTTTCGAAAGATAGCCTTTTATTATTTCTACCTAAAACGATTGTTGGATGTTTTTGCATTTTATGGTGTTTGTTACAAAGTGTTATTCTTTCATAATTTAACACAATGTTTCCCATTCATTTTATTGTTGTTTATATAAATGTACATTTGGATGTTGTGTATTTTTATAATGCTATAACTGCAATAAAATAACATCATTTTGATAATATTCTAATTTCATAACATATGAGAATAATGGCTTAAAAAAAATTAAATTAAGAATTCATTGAGATCTACTTAATCATTGTATTTGTTTTATTTATAATTTAATCCATTATCATTATTATTATTTTCTAAATATTCCTTTATTTACTTATTTTTAAGTCTTTTTTTTTTAATATGAAACATTTGTCCAAAGATGATATTTTATGCTCATATTTAATAAACACATAAAATGTACATTTTTTAATACATATTATTTTTATAATTTACATGTGGAAGTTATTTCTTACAGTCTTTTTTCAAACTTTAAAAAAGTATAATTCTGATGGCATAATTCTACATCCATTACGTCAGACATATAATTATCTAGAATGACACATAACTATTCTTTTTAGACGATAGAAGATGTTAATGATTTGTTTCGAGAAATTTATTCAGTGTATTTCCTGTATCAAATTTTTGTAAATGCTACTGTTTTCATAATAACTATAGTATTCACGTTTAGTGTTAAAATAATCTGCGCGTGCAATGCATATTATTACGTAGAGAAAGTTTTTAAATAAACAAACATAGATGCCATCAAATTATATAGACATCTCTCTCACATCTTACTTTTAAAACAACTTTTTTTTTCTACCTTATGATCTTATACTCACAATGTTAATGAATTAAATCTTTCTTCGATTTCTCATTAAGTTTTAATTTTTGCTTATTTATTACTTTATTTACTTTTACTTTTTTATTTATTTCTCATTTTTCATTTTCAGTAATTATCATCTTCGATTTAATTTTTTTCTTTATTCCATATGAT
Source organism: Salticus scenicus (assembly GCA_963930645.1). NCBI lineage: Eukaryota > Metazoa > Arthropoda > Arachnida > Araneae > Salticidae > Salticus > Salticus scenicus. Next base: position 5,021,999 of record OZ005656.1, read on the forward strand.
CTTGCAGAGGTTATGGGGAAAATTGGACGACCGGTTTTACTAGTTTATCCAGCTTCACCCATCTTAAGCAATGGTATTCTCTGCTCCTTCTTCTTCTCATTAGAGATGGGATAAATAGTTACTTTTCAGTAATAGGTTACATCGTTCCATACTTCCTTTGGTAATATGTTTTTGCAACATATTATTTTTATAACCTATAACTTTTTTATTTACATATGGCTAATGTCTTTCTAATCCTTTCTGGATGATATACAATATATACATGTGTCCTACATAGTGGATGCAGTTCACGTTTTTAAGCCCCAATGCTTTCGAATAGTAATCTTCACTTTATTTAACACTAGAATTTCTTCAATTAAAAGAAAAAAAAAAAAAAAAAAAAAAAAACGCTGATATGAAATAGTGGTAGAGTCAAAATTTTACACAAACGTTTGTCCCAATCGAGTAAGCTTAAGGTTCATTAAACCAATTCCTTTAAACACGATACCAGAATATTTCAAATAATATCAAGAAACACGTACACGAGAGCCGTTTTATGAAAAAAAAAAAAAAAAGAAATTTCATATTATAAGCCATATATGTAATTAAAAAACAATTAAATAATAATAGCAAATTTTTAAGAAACATCTTTAAGGCATCCCAAATTTTAATCTACCGAGTGACTGTTTCTTTTGATTTTCCGAAGAACTTGAACTTTCCAGATTGACAAGAAAATTAGTGTTTTTCACTCATACTTAGCAAACAGTCACTTTGAATATGTTTTCTAAAATTAGAAACTCTTGTTAAAAAATATAGATTTTGCTCACAAAAATTGCATAAAATGATGTATTTTCTCAGACACTTAATTTTAACATAAGAGCATAATTAACTATTCTTAACACTTTTACTCATTTTAAATCTAAAAAAATAGTCTCAAGAAAAAATCAGATTTTAAAAAAAAGTGAAGAAAAGCTAAACAGTAAGAATAAATAAATATTCAATTTTCTTCTCAAATTATTCTTAATGAAACCACAATAAATGCTGTATGCCATTACGCATTTTCAATTCCATCTGCTATAAGCAATTAAAATATAAACAAACACTCCTTCCTTTCAATTATCAAAATCCCGAAACATCTGTTTCCAATACGCAAGCGAATCCAAACCTAGCAAGTAAGAAAGTTTTCACTCGACCCGATAAATATTCAATTTTCTTCTCAAATTATTCTTAATTAAACTTGAACAATATTCTTAATAAAACCACAATAAATGCTGTATGCCATTACGCATTTTCAATTCCATCTGCTATAAGCAAAAACAAACACTCCTTCTTTTCAATTATCAAACTCCCAAAACATCTGTTTCCAATACGCAAGTGAATCCAAACCTAGCAAGTGTAATGTCATTCCTCCCCTTCATGACGAAATAGTAATCAACATCTAATAATCACCCCTTACCTATCTCATGCTAGCTGCATAAATTAACACTATTTCGTTAAACCGTGATATCAAAGTTTTTTATTCAAACGATTTTACTATCCCATGAAAAATAATCAACACCAAATAAAATCATTTCTAAATTAATATGAGCACGATGTTATTTGTCCTAAACGTAAAAATTATCTTGCTAATTAATATTATTTTGATTAATATATTTCACAAGGAATATTCCGTAATACATTCTAGAAAATATTATCATTACAAAATTATCGTTAAAAAATAATACATCTGAAGCTGTATTATTTTTTAACGATAATTTTATGAACTTGGAAATGGAAAGATATTATTGATTCAGAATATCACTGAGTAACAGATTGCATGAAATCGTCTGTATTCCTTACTCAGATTTCAGACCTATTTTTTTTCAGACGTGAAGTAACGAATCCATTCGAACATCTGCGCGGAAAATCTGATGCGAGTCTTTAGCCGGCGTTCTTAATATTGTTTTTGTATTTTGTAGATTAAATAAAATAAAATAAAAAAGCAATTATATAAAAGAAATAATTCAAGCTTTTTACTTGTATAATGGTGTATTATATCAGTTTTATCGCGAGAAATTTCTTGTCTATATCGTGTGCAGAGATAAAGTTGAAAATATTATTTTTTTAATAGGATATATTTGTAATATATTACAGTGCTAATAGGCTACAATGCAATAATAAAATTACTTATTATGTTACGTGAAATAACGCCCATCTCTACTTCTCATAGATATTACTATATTTTCCTGTTATACTTTGTTGATATTTGCTATATATGATCTCATCGATCATTGTTTCAGAAATAACTCATACTAACTTTTTCAACATTTTTTGGCTTATGTAAGGCTGCATTTACGTATGTGGTTGTTCGTTGATTAATTCAAGTCTTTCTTCCTGGTGTTATATAGTGTATATACCACACACATATTATGTGACAGTTATGGCAGAATACAAGAAAAATGGCAGAATACAAGTATTTCAATTGTCAAGTATATATTAGATCTATAAAGAGAAATTTATTAAAAGTAAATTAAATAACCACCAATTGAAAGGTAACTGAATATAAACTTCTGACTATCCATTTATTAAGATACAGATAAAAGATATAAAAGATATACAGATATATACATATAAGAATACTTTATTAGTTTAATAATCAAACGCTAAGAAGGAAAACTTAATTAATCAGTAAACACTTTCGTTTTGAAGTAAAGCTGTATAAAAAGCAAATTATATTAACAAAGTTCATTATAAATAGTACTTTGATTTTTAAATATTTTACGCCCCTTTCGATGATCAAGTCAATATTAAAGACATACTAAAGGATGAATTTTTAAATATATTATAAAATATACAAACACATTAATAGTATTATTTACTATTAAAACATAATTTTATTTGATTTACTGTCACACATTTCACCAGTATTATTCTTATGTATGTGAAGATGTAACGCCCAATTTAAAATATATACCCTGGTTGTAATGCCTTAATTATATTTAAATGCTCTTCTTTTTTATCTCAGAATCAACCTGAACAGTTTTGTAAAATATTTTAAAAAAATTTGTTATATTTTTATATGTATGGTCCTTACTAATATAAACTATAATTCAAAAGAACATAAATTTATTTATTTATTTATTTATTTTTATTTATTTTTTTCTCAATAATAATTAAAAATAAAAAAGAGCTTTATAACTATCTTGCAGAATTTTGCTTGCTTTCTAATTTACCTATTGTTAAAATGTCAGAATATTTCAAGGAAAAATTCTTTTGTACAAAATCAATATTTTTACGTATATGTATTTTAAAATATCAAAAGAATTATTTAAAAAGAATTATTAAAATTAATGCGTTTAATAATATTATTATTAATCTATAAAATGTGAGCATAATTTTTAAATCTAGAATAAAGCATCAAATATATATATATATATATATATATATATATATATATATATATATAGTTGAAAGCAAAGTTTATTATATTTCATTTTATAAAAATCAATTTTTTAAATCATTAATTTATCTATTGTTAACCATAGGTAAATTATAACGACAGATAAATTAATTCATAATCAATTTACCTATTGTAAAAATGTCAGAATTCAAAGAAAAATACCTTTTTTTACAAAATCAATGTAATTTGCATATGTATTTTTAAAACAACAAAAGAATTATTTAAGAAGAATTTATTAAATTGATACGTTTAATATTATTCTTTAAAATGTGAGTACACATAATTTTTATATCTAGAATAAAACATCAATATATATATAATTTTTATAAATAATTAAAAGCAATATTTATTATATTTAATTTCATAAAAATCTCATTTTTAATTTACAATTACAAAGAAAAAAAGTGTGGGGCAATGTCAACGGAACAAAACAATGGAACAATCAAGAAATAAAAATAATGGCGTAGCGTTGTCTAGCAGCCTCGATTGTCAAATATCAAAGCAAAACCACGTAATGGAACTACTTGTTTAAAGAAATATAAAAAGAAATGAATTTGATGTTATGCTACTAAGATATAAAAATGTTTACAAGGCCGAATTTTTTCTTTTATTTGAATTCCAGAGGTTCAATGTATAAATATTACTATATATATTTTTTATCACACCAAATTAAATGAATATATTGAATTAGAAATTTTGATAAACACAATATTTAAAATAAATAAATAAATAAAAATTAAACAAATAGCTAAACAAGTCCACTTAAATAGATCTTCCAAAGCCTGTTTTTGTTTTTCTTTTAAAATATGGCACATGGTGTAGATTTATGTTCTTCATCATTTACATGATATACATTTAAGAGCATAAGTACAGCAAATTAATAATGCAAATGTTTTAAAATAAAAATTTTAATTTTACGTAATTCTCAGTCATTTTACAAATGAACTCGTATTAATAGAAAATTTTAATTGTTATATCACATTTACAACTTGATTTAATGCTCGAAACTAACTCTCAAAACTGACGTCATTGCTAGAAAACTGCATTGAAACAAAAAATAAGTAAGTAAATAAATTTTTATTCTTTATTTGGAGAAAAGAATAAAATAAGGAAGAAGGATGATTTAGCTGGGAAAAAATGGTGTCACAAATTCCACAATGTATTGGGAAAAAATAAATTTTAATCGTGATTTGAAACAAATGAAAAGCGAATAAATGATAGGTTAAAAGAGTAGTGTAATTCTACGTAAGGGTCGTCTATTGGTGATTTGATGGTTTTCTTTTTTTGACCACCGCTATAAATCGCCAAATTATGGTCAAATCATTTAGCTAAATTAGATAAAAACGTGAAAAATAGATAAAATGATTATAATAAATAATAATAATAAATATATATGACATTAATAGCATTAAAATAATATAAAAGATAATAAATTCCAACGGGAAAAAATGGTACTTTTCTTTTATAGGGATCATATTCAGTTAATAAATTTAGGGTATTTATGTGTTATTCCTACAAGAAAGAAACTAGTGACGATTTTGATGAATTTACGCAGAAGTTAATTTTCATAAATAATTAAATTCAACTTACATTTTCTTACAGGAATTCTATTACTTCAGAAAAAAAAAAAAAAAAAAGTTTTTTTTTTCACGATTTTTTATCACGATTTATCACGATATTTGGCGATTTGTCGCAAAATTTGGATACTGATTTGGTGTATGTGGCAAATTTTAAAATAGGTTTATTTGGAAATATCGATCGTTAGACGGGAGGAAACCGACCAATAATTGCTATAATGTACATGTAGTTGAGATTTAGTTTTATGTCAGTTTTTTCTACAGTTATATTTTTCGGGCTACAAAAATAAACTGATTTATAAAATGTTTTACCATAGTAAAATGTAATATGAAATTTTCTATTTATTTACATCATGCCATAATGAATTGAAATACTGATAAAAATATTACCAAAAGAAAAGAAATGCGAATGTCAAATAAGTCACATTATATTTGCACTTTATTGAGAGACCATAGTACTATATTAAAATAATTAAGTACAGAAAATGAATTACGGCTTTAATTTTTATAAAAATCTCGATAATGAGTACCGAGTCTAAATTATTCTATTTTAAAACGCAATTGTTTCAGTTGAAATTGGAAATAGTTTAAATAATTCATCGCGTCATCCAAAACGTACAATCAAATGTCAATTTATAATGCGTCTCAACATATATTGTTATTGATTAACACTACAAACATTGAAAATTTTAACAACGAAATATCCCATTCTCTGACATACCTTATTATTTTCGTGCATTTACTTGTATTCTAATTTACGAGAAAATGTTTCATCTTGTTTATAACATACCTTTTTAATTAAAGAAATATGAATGTCGAACTATGTTGTTTATGCATTTTATTTTCCTGTCAGTGATACAATTTATTTTAATATCAGCAGAATATAATTTATTTTCACTTATTAATAGGTTATTTGGATCTTTGAATATGGTTTAATGACATAGTCTCTGCAATTACAAAACGGTTATAAAAAATATTTTTTAAAAATATTTTAAATTTCAAATTTATTCCTACTTACGGCACGCTAATAGGCATCCAAAAAGACTAAAATTAAATTTGATATTCTCAGAAATTGCTTAATATAAATTTGAAAGAAATCTTTGCATTTCTTAAAAATTAAAAACACATATTTCAAACTTAGATCCTACAGAAATTTTGTATTTGAAATCTGTAATGATTTTGGCATTAATTAAAGGAATATACGAAGAACTACATTTTCTTACCATTAAAACTTTAGTTCTGAATATGTCAGCTAAAGTATGTTAAATTCTGATTAATCAGTTCGAATTCCTAAACTATTTTCTTGAACGGAATAGCTAATGGGATCGACTGCTTCGCGTCACTGATTAACCAAAAGGAGAACGGATAAAGGAACTTTCACTACTTACAGAACAAAATAATGAATAAATATGTTAAATCGATTATTTTGCTTTCAATATTTATTTTTTGAGAATCCCATGCTTTGAATTTCAGAATTATAAAGATAAAAAAAAAAAAAAAGAAAGAAAGAAAAAAGAATGCGTAATTTTTTTAAAAGAACTAATATTAATGATAAATGAAAACCTTGTAAGCAAATGCTTTAAATTTGAAAAACATGCAATGATTGTTTAGGTGTGAAATTATTAAGCATAAGCTTTTATCAGACAAAAAAGGGTGAGTTTCGAAGCGCAGAAGTAGCTCAAATTGTGTTTCGGCAAAATTCATAAAAATAAAAAATAATAAAATGTGGATGATGATGACGAATCGCCAAGGAAAAAAAAAGAAAAGAATAAAAAAGAAAGAAAAAAAGAAAAAAGAAATAAAAATAAAGTGCTGTTTTGCCAAGCCATACACTTTGAGAAAGTAACATCCAGCGAAACTAAACTATTTTAGAAACTTTGAATGGACCCAGAAAAATAAAATGCTGCTATAGAAAAATAAGAGTAACAGTAAAAGTGATTGTAATAAAATGTTTTAATTGTGAAATAAATAAATAAATAAATAAAATAAATAAATAAATAAATAAAAATAAGCATTATTTAAATTAAAAATTTCAAAGAGAGACTAGGACCGGATTTAATGTGGCCAGTAGAAAAGAAAATTAGGGTTTCAGTACGAGAGCAGCGTGAAAGCATCAAAGAAACAAATGTAATTTTCTGCAGTATTGATCTCTGATAGTAAAAAACAGTAGAAATTAATTCCCTTCTCTTTTTACTAATTCCAGAAATGCATAATACACCGATCTATCCCAAAACATAGCGAGGCTTCTTTTATGAAATACGTTTTTTGTTTATTTATTTTTTTCCGCAAGTGTTAAAGCTAAAAGTAACTACATATATAAAGTTTTGATTCGCATTCATTTATGTAGTTAGAGAATAATATAGAATAAAAATTAAAATTTCAATAAAACTCAGTTAAATTAAATAATAATAATAATAATAATAATAACAATAAAGTTTTTTTTTTTTTTTTTTTTTTAATTTTACGAGTTTACAATCACTGTTCTAAAAAGGTTTTCTGTTATTCTATTTAAATGCACATATGGTATAAATTTTGTTAAAAAAAAAAAAAAAAAAATCAAAAACTAAATATATTTAGATGGTTGATTTAGCTTAAATTCAGCATTATTTGTTCACACACTTATTAATGATAGTTATAAATAGTAAATCTTTTCATATAAAAATTCTTTTTTTTTTTTTTTTTTTTTTTTTTTTATCTGTCATTTTTTTTTCACGGGACAAAATCTCCAAAATTGCTGATAACTAAAGCTTCTTTTTATGCGTTAATTTACTCTTTATTATTTTGAAAAAAAAAAAAAAAAAAGGGAGAAAGAAAAAAGAAAGAAAGTTACCACTTGCTTATTATGCATGGTTTAATATAAGATAGAATTAACTATATCAGCATGCTTATTTCAGAACAAAAATAACGCATCATCTGCTTTTATCCTTGCAAATGAAGTTACGAGACAACAAATTTTTTCTTCGTTTTAATTCCAACAGTACTTTAACGAGGTCATCGATGTAATCGATAGATTCTTTTCATAAAAAATAAAATTGATTACTCGTTTTGTTTCTGCATGGCAGAAGATATTCAGATTCATCAAATCTTAAGCATTTTATTTGTTGATATAACCGAAGAATAAAATAACTCTATGTTTCTTAAAACAGACCTAAAGTGATCTTTTCAACTGTGTGATTTTTTTTTTCATTAATAATTTATTAAGCTAATATTAAAGCTTTATTCTTTCTTAAACAAATCTAAGATGAAACATCCGGTAATATTCTTAGATTAAAAAAGCTCTGCGTGCTCTTTTTTTTTTTTTTTTTTTTTTTTTTTTTTTACAATCTTCGAGGAGCTCTTTGTAATAAAATATTTTTGGCTCTACATTAAATCTGATTTAATTTTGAAGAAAATTGAAGGCTATAGTATCTCATTTTGTTCAGATTTTATAAGTTTTTAGATGAACTGCTTACCTGATTAAAAAAAGAAAAAATGTTTCACTAGATCATATTTTTGACCCCTAGTATGTATGCATACATACACCTATATGTATGTATATATGTGTGTGTGCGTGTGTGTCTATGTGTGTGAATTGTTTATTTGTTTTATTTTTCTTATACCGTATTCTACAGTGAACAATGCATGATTTAAAAACTGAGTTTGCAAGAAACGTAGACTTTAAAGTAAATTTGTTGCTTTATCGTTAAATTTTTGCATATTAACGGAAAATTAAGTTAAAATAAACAAATTTTCTATTTGATTTTGCACGAAAGAAAAATTAATTTTATTTAAAAAAGGATTTGTTTTCAAGTAATTTTGTTGATAAAATATTGGGTAGTACTTAGATTAAGTTTCCCTTATGAGTTATTCACTTATTTTTAACATGGTAAAAGAAAGACTTTATTTTTCGTGACTTGTCTAATATAAGGAATAAACAACTATCTCTCCATATTATTTCAAAATAAAAATAATGCATTATCTGTTTACGTGTAATTCATATAAAAAAAACTAATGTTATCAGAAAATAAATATTTTTTAATCGATAAAATTATCGTAAAAAAAAAAAAAAAAAACTGCTTACTCGTTTTCTTTCTGCATTAAAGAAGAAATTTAGATTCATTAATTCATTGAGCAGTATATTTGTGGATAAAACTAAGGAATAAAATCAATTTCTGTTTCTTAAAAACAGCCCAAAAGCGACCTGTGTGATTTTTTTCATTAATAATACATCGAAGGAATACTAATTTTTTTTTTTTTTTTTTTTTTTTTTTTTTATCCACAAAGAAATAATCTTATATAAAATACCTTGTAATATTTTTAGATAAAAACCCTTCTTGCTTTTTTGTAGTAAAATATTTTAAGTGCTCATTCAAACTCATTTTAAATTTTAGAGAGAATTTATTTTCTTTTCTTAAATTCTCTATTTAAAAAAAAAAAAAAAAAAAAAAAAAAAAAACTTTTTTTCCTTCTTTTTATATTTTTTAAATTTAATTTGGTCTTTTTTTTTTTTTTTTTCTTTCTTTCTAAAATACATGTGAAGAAAAAATTGTTTTTCTGAGTTACTGAAAAAAAAAAGTAGTTTTAAGCTATAATTTTATATATATATATTTTAATCGAAATCTACTGTAGGAAGTATATAATACGCAGGTGTGAATAATTCACAAGAATGTTTTCACATCAAAATATTGTTTCATATTAAACAAACGAAGATTATAAAAAAAAAAATTCTCAAAAAAAAAAAAAAAAAAAAAAAAAAGGAAATGGTCTCTTTTTTAAAATGTAGTTAGTTTTTAAATGAGCTTTCCAAACAGTTTTTAAGTGTCATTTGAGATTTTCGTTAGTAATAGCTATACACTTCGGCATTCTTGGTATTCTCTTGAAAAATAAAAAGTAATTTTTTCTATCACTTGCGATAAAATGTGGTCTCGAATAAATAAGTTAAGTCCATTAAATAATAAAAATATATGTACATGTATTAGATTACGTATTTAATTACTTTAAATATTTTAAGAGGATCTAATTCAACAGCGCAAAACTGCTTAACAATGTGTAACAATAAAAAAATTGTGATAAAAAATACCAGGCTTTTTGTGTGCTAAAAGCAATTCATATGTTATTTGAAGCAACCTAAAGAATGAGATGATTATCTAACAAGAGGTTGGTGATATGATTAAACACTGGAAGTTTTGGATCTTTTAAAAATATCTGAATAAAAATATGTAAACTATTGCTCACAAAGCTTGATTTTGGGTAACCAAACCTGACACGAAATAAGTCAAAATATTTTTACCGCACAAAACTATCTAAAACTACTTAACAGTGTACAATAATAAAATACTTGTGATAAGAAACCCCTAAAGTACAAAAGAGAAAAAAAAAATCTTTATCCTTCCCTTCTATATACACGCTTGGAAATGTCTCCTTAATGTGGTGTGGGTATTAAAAATGGTTGGCTTCGATGAGGTTTATTTTTATTGCTACTTCATAAGAGCAAACTTATCGGAACTGTTTTTTAAATGAAAACATTTACGTACAAAATTTTGGTGAAAATTTCACTAATAAATATCCATATACAACCAAAAGAAATTCAAATCATTTTACTTATACTTAACAGCACCTTAAAATATTGCTTATGTAGAAAAATCATAACTCACTTAAAAACTTAATCGGTTTTTAACTGAGTTTCAGTTTCAGTAATTGCATCGAATGGAATGTAATACGTTTATTTATTTATTTTTAATTATTATTTAAAACATTATAAGTATCAAACGGCGTATTGAAGTTTGTTTCAATTAAAATAAAATGCAATACAATTGAACACACTTTATTGCCTTATATGCTAATTTTGTTATGTTTCACTTAATATAACGTCATTAAAAATATTAATATATATATATATATATATATATATATTCTAATCTTAGATTTTAATGTATCTGATTTAAATAATAAATTCGAAAATTGGTGCACAGTAAATATTTAAACTTAAAAACTTTTTTACACACTATAAGAATAAATGTAAGTATTACCAAATTTAAAATGCCACGTTTTTTTTTTTTTTTTTTTTTTTTTAAGGGGAAAACAATGCTATTACCCTGGATGCAAAAGCAATACCTACATTTATTTTTATGGTGTGTGAAGAATTTTTAAATGTAATTATCTGATTATATACATATATCTTTTGCATCTCCTTTTAAACAAAGCAAAAACGTTAAAAAAAACTTCCTTATGGAACATAATGAACTCCAATAGCATATGCGTATACTATAATTAATTTTGGTAACTCTACGCTTAAAAAACAACAAAATAAAAAAATAAAAAATCTGGGAGTGGAGTTCTTAAAACAGAGCAAAATTGTGTCAATTTTGAGTATCACACATAGTCAAAAGAGCTTCGAAACAAATATACTCATACTTAAAAATTATCTCATTATCTCATTATTGATATGCTCAAAAAGGGCATCAATCATCGCGAATATCAATATCTCAAACATAGATTCTCATTAGTTTATTCTCAAGCACACCAGTATAGAACAACCACAAAATATAGTTCTGAAAATATGAGCGAAGGAAATTTAATCGTGAGCTCTTTCTGTTTATATGTGAAGAAATTCTATTAATAAACTTCTTTTAGTTCAGCGTATTTGTAATAAATTATGGAGTGAGCAGCTACAGTTTAAAAACATGCTATATTTCATAAAACAGGTAGGCATATTTTATTTATTTATTTATTTATTTATTTTAACAAAGCAACTCATTTCTAGATGAGTATGTACCATTACTGATTTCTGAGCCCTGTATTTTTAATAGTGTACTCGTATATATACGATGTGTTCCTAGTCTTTTTAAGTTTCGAGTAGGTTTCTGATAATAACTGGTTTTTTCTCATGGAACGTGCCTGATTACAGTAATTTGGTAATATTTTTAACAATATATTTGATGATTACTGATATAGTCAATGAACATTACTTTAAATATTGGCCAATTAATTGCCCCTAATTTCTTACGAGTTTTCCGGAATTATTATTATTTTTTAAATGTATTTTTTTCGTGGTAAATCGAGCATATTTTCGGCAGTTTTAGCGCAGATAGATAGATATACATATAAACGAAGTTCGTAAATGCCTTTCATATAAATGTAATAATTTAAATTGGCAAACATATGCAAGTATTCAGGTAAATTGCTAGAAGCCAACTTCTCTTGATACAAAACCTACATAAATATTAAGTGAAGCAAAAGTTAAAATCAATCATTTCTGAGAAAATTCAAATGTAAAATCATTCAAAAACAAAAGAAAAAGAAATTATCATAATAAATATATACATTAATCTTATTCACGTAAAATTAAGTCTGAAAGATTGCACAGTTTACAGAATTTTTGCTGATATACGTTTTGATGAAAACTTGAATGTTAAGAAATTAATTGAGATCAGATTAATTTATGAAATTCTATGTATGAATTATCGATTTAGAAATGTAATTTGTTATTGCATTGAAATTCATTAACAGATCTGTTTGAAACTACAATTTATAAAATGAAATCTTCGAAAACAAACATTCCAGCTCGAAAATTAATGATAAATAAATTACCATCTCAGATTTTGAAAACTAATGTATTTTCATTGGTCCAAACTTGCCAAAATTTTATTTTATTTTAGAGCATTGTTAGTACACACCCTTTTTTCATACAATTTTTCTTGAAAAGTTTTTTTTTTTTTTCTTATTTAACCATAATTCCGTATTATAATATTGGAAAAATATTCACAGCAAATAAAGTGGTGTGAAAAAAGGTTCGGTGTTAACAAAGCTCCGGAATAAATTAAAATGATGGCATGCCTGCTAGTCAGTAAAATTACTAGAGATAAACTGAAAAAATAAACAAACGTGTCAGAGAATTGAGTTTGAGGTTATAGTTAGTGAAAATTTTAAAAATTTTAATAAAAATATTCACAAAATACATTTATAATTTAAAAATAAAAATCTGATGTGATGATTTTCTCTAATGCTGTTTCTCGCAGCGAATCATAAATTTTAAACTTTAATAAAAATAACCAAAAAATACATTTGTGATAAAAATAAATTTTAAAAATCTAATTTTTAATTAATCTAATACACTTTCAAATCCAAAATATTGTTCATAATTTTGCTATTCAGAAATTGTTTTCGAAATGTTTTACTCTAATGCTGTTTCTCGCAGCAGCACGTAAAGTTTTAAACTTTAATAAAAATAATCAGAAAATACATTTGGAAAAAAATAAATAAATAAAATTATAATTTTTTCATGCCTTTTTAAATCCAAAATATTTTCGAAATGCTTTTCTCTAATGATGTTTCTCGCAGCAAATGGTAAAGTTTTAAACTTTAATGAAAATAATCAGACAATACATTTGTGATAAAAATAAATAGTATATATATATATATATATATAATTTGAATAATTTAATTCCTTTTCAACACTCAGCAAATGAAAGACAGATGAAAATACCAACATATGAAATTTTAAATGAGATGTAGTTCGAATAATGTTATAGTCACGGGGCTAATTTAATTTAATTACACTGAGTAGTAAAAACAGATATATATATGTGATTTTTCCACGCCATTTAAAATCCAAAATTTGGCCATAGTTTTGCTTTTCAGAAACTATTTTCGAAATACTTTTCTCTAATGCTGTTTCTCGCAGCAAGTCATACTAAGACCATCGCATAAAATGTTACATTCGTCACAAAATTGAAAAAAAAAAAAAAGAAAGTTATTATATTATAATAAAACAACAACAAAACAAATTTGTTATTTAATTTTCTAATTTTCTAGTTTTAATTTTTTTTTTTTTTTTTTTTTTTTTTTGAGATGTAAAATTTTATAAAATTGTCCAATAGTTAATGAAATGAAAGAACAGAATTTGTCAAAATTAAATTAAATTTCAAGATATCCAATCATACGTTCAAACTGCCGTTGTTAAAATGAAAAATGACTCAAATTAATCAATTTCGAAAAAATATCCAGATAATTATTATATCAAGATATTATTTAAATCATAAAATATCATCAGTCTACAGTTATTCGTAAATATATATATATATATATATATATTTTATAAGTCATTCAAATATTTCAAACGAAAACTTTATTCATAAATTTCACAGAATTAATATCGATTATTAACTCAAATGCCATGTTTTGTTATCGTCAATAAACAAATTTGTGAAAGCATTCCAAAATAGCAGATGTTTTCTCAAAGAAATATTTTAGTTAAAAAAAAAACTCAGCCATATAAAGGAAACACATGTTTAAAATCAATAAAATTACAGTTTTATGCGAATATTGTTCTATTTAATATGAATTTCTAGCGTATTAAAAAAGATTTGGAAATAAAAATGACATCAAAAAGCAATAAAGCAAATAGAGCGAAATAACAGAAATAGGCGCACATATATATTTGCTTACCCGAATGAAAAATAATATTGTTTATGTATATATCAATCACATGCTTAGATACTGGTGAAATGCTGTTGTTAAAAATCGTTTACTTTATATCAATAATAGTGAACTTGTAAAAATTTTAAGAAAGATGTTTTATAAGATAATCAGTTAGAAAAAACATACAATTAGGCAAACATTACAATCAAGAATATTGAACATAAAAGCCCCTGCAGTTTGGCAACATTAGTACATAATGTTCAGCGTTAAAAATGATAACTAATTCAAAATTTTTGAGAAATCTGCGAAATTTTGGGATAGGGAAAGGGCTTGACTACAGCTTTGTTCTGAAGTAAATAGCTAGTGCAATTAATGTTAAATTTTTTACTGGATAATGTTTGAATTTTTATCAAAATTTTGATGCTACACAGGTGTAATTCCAATACATTTATTTTTTGAATGTCCGTAGTTTGTGTACATTGACTTTTATTTTAATATCTACTATTAGCGAAATTAAAACTATATGTTGAATTAAAATAATAATAATAATTAAAAAAAAAAAAAAGGGATTCAAGAAATGTAATAAAGCAAGTGATTTAATAAAGTAATCGCGTAAAAAAGATGCATTGTATTTATCAAAAATAAAATAGTAGAGTAGCCTTCCAAAGTTAAGACGTAAAACAACTAAAGTTTTAAAACTATAAAAACGAAAAAGAAAAGAAAAAAGAAAAGAAAGAAAAAAAAAAGTGGGGAAATTTTTATAATATTTTTTATAACACAAATTAAAAAAATAAAAAATTGTTTATATTCATTTGCTCAAAATAAATCAAATATATTCATATAAAATGCTCTTTTAAAATACAAAAAGATTCGCGTAATAATCTTTTCTGCAGGGTGTTTATGAATAATTTTTCGTATTAATAACAGTATCAATTTAAAATTTTACTGAATTTAAATTGAAATGTGACTCTACATGGCAGTAAATAATCAAACTACGTTCCACGTATTACAAAATTTGTTTTATGCCAATACTACACAAAATTTTGGAGTTCACAAAAACTTCAAATTATAATAATCTTTGCCTGGAGAAATAGAACAACACAAATAAGTGAAAAACCCCAGAAAATGTATTACAATCTCTGAAAGTGAAAATATTCTCCTATATCCAAAGAAAGTTGTGAAGATGTAAGTAGCTACGTAATCCGATAACCGTAAGAGGATTTTAAACAGTTTAAAATAATGGTTTAATGGTTCGTTACTTCAACTTAAAAGCAGTAGAGATTTGTCAGCACTAACCCGGTTTCAAGGCTTATTTTTGATATGCTGCGTACTAAATTTTTCGCAAGTGAAAGTAGACTTGTATAGAAATGATTTAGATTTTAAATTAGAAGATAATGCGCAATTCTACAGCCATTTTGTTTTAATAAGTATTTGTTATAAGCTGCCATTTCCTAAGTGCATAATTTTGATTGCAATTAACATTTATTAAATTTTGATGAAGTTTCTACTTCATCAACGAAATGATAGTTAACATTTTGATGGTGCTGTAGGTTTTTGCTCCTATGGCATAAAAAAAAAAAAAAACTATAATTATGTTCTAATTAATGCTTTTTAAGTTTTAAGTTAAGCATATTTTTGAACGCATAATTTGAAATGCACTTGTCAGTTGTTACATTTTGATAAACTACAGAAAAAAAAAAGAGAGACATTTATTTATTTTATTTTATTTTATTTTTTTAGGCTGTTAAAGTAGAATTTTGCTCATAAGATCTAAATAAACCTATTAATTATATTATAATTAATTCTTATACAGTGCATATTACTAGAAACATAAATTTGATTTATATTGGGCAGTTGTAACATTTTGACAAGTGGGAAAAAAGTACAGCTAGTGTTTTTGAGAATGCTACGGCAGATCTTTGCTCATGAATTATAAACAAACTGGGATATCCGTTTTAATTAGGATTAAGAACTTTGAATTTCTTAAACAGAAATGTGGTATATTTAAGAAAATAATAAAGTATGGTGAATTAAAAATTATTTTTTAAAGAAAAGCAAAAGTACATGTCTAGCTCAAATCAAAGCTTAAAGAAGTTTCATATTGCCTTTTTTTTTTTTTTTTTTTTTTTTTTTTCTGAGGGGGTGAATTTTTTGAAAAATTAATGTTTTGTGAAAAACAATATACATACATTATTATTATTATTATTATTATTATTATTATTATTATTATTTGAATTTTTTATTAATTTTTATGAAAAAAAAAATAATAATAATAACATCATGTAAACATTCCCTTTTAGTATTTACTCATGTACAATTATGCTCCATTAAACCAAGTATAGGAAATAATACTGGAAACATGGTAAAAATTTATCAAAGGGTCATTTTTATAAAAAAAAAAAAAAAAAAAAAAATCTAAAAGAGCTATTTTTATGAATTTGACTTTTATGAAGCGACCCATTTTATGAAATGAAATTTGTGAACGAGAAGTTAAAAGGCCCAATTTTCATCTGGATCGATTCTTTAACTCAGAATCGAAAATAATATGGTAATTATAAATTAAAAAAAAATAAAAAAATAAATAAAAATGCTTAATAATTTCTCCTGAATTGAACTTTTCTAATATGTATTTTATGCAAAAATGTAAATTTATTTATCGTGACTTCTACAGGAAATTTTAATTTGGATTGTCAACAACGAAAATTGTAATAAGAAGCTATACAGTAACATAACTATATCGTATGTATTTGTAATGCTTCATATCACAAATATTTCTCGTGGCAGGCTTTCGCTTGAAATTAGACATAAGAAAAGCATTAAAAGTTTCACATTAGGAAGACACTAGGGGGAGAAAAAAGTCAGATGTTAAGAATGCATATACCTGATAGATTTATTTACTACATACCTTAATTATTACTATTTTTTTCCATTCCTCAATATGTCATTAGAATTAAATATGTATTATTAATGTACGTATTATACAATAAATGTTAATATTATTAATGTATATATATGTATTATAATATTGCATGTATTATACTAAATAACTTTGTATTTTTAAAAGAATGTTCATTTATAGAACTTCATTAATGAGTTTGAATCGATAATGAACGGAAATATTTTAGTTAAATAAAATACAAAAGAAAAGAGTTGTAGGAGAAAAAATGGAAAAGTCATACTTAAAACAATCAAAAATTTATTAGATTAGAATTTTTCGTAATTAAAAGTAATCGCAAAAACTGCTTGTAAATATTTATTCTTCAGTATTATAAATAAACAAAATGCATAATTTCAGTTTGTTAAATAAATAAATAAAACTAAAATTTTTTTTGCACATTGAATAATAAAGTTAAATATCTGAATTCCTTGAAAAAGAAGAAAAACAATGCATTAATTTTGCTTTCAACGGATTCAAATATACATGTTATTCTTTTGTCAAAAACAAGAGCATGCAATAACGTTATTTTAAACTTCCTAATTTCAGATAAAGTATTGTAGAACCTTTTTAAATTATGTTTGTAAACCCCCCCCCCCCCCTCCAAAAAAAAAAAAAAAAAAAAAACTTTTTTTTTTTACAAGTACTTGAAGTAAGTAATGGAATTTAAGAGTCATAGAATCTTGGAGTTAATTACTGATAATTACCTGCTTTTTTAAATCCATAAATTATTTAAAGAGAACATTTTCCTTTTTTTCTAAGCCTTAAAATTTTAAAGTAGAACTCTAAAGTCAACATATTTTCTAATTTAGTAAAGATAATTATTTGCTTTTACTTTTATGCTTTCACGTAAGGAGTAACTTTCATTTGCTCTAAAACTATAGGAGTTAAAAATGCAATTTTCATATCTTCGCAGTTCCAACTTAACTAGAAATATTTGCTGAGTTTTTTAAATTCAGTTGTTCTAAAAGGAGAATATTTTTTTTTCTTTTTTCAAAACATTAAAAATTACAAATGATATTTTATTATGGTAGAACATAAGTGTTTGAAAGAATAAAGATTTATATTTTAAAATTAGAAAAAAAAAAAAAAAAAAAAAAAAAAAACATTCTTTGTACTTAAGTAATTATTTTTTAAAATGTTAAATGACAGTGTGTTTTGAATATAAATTCATTTTGTTTTTAAATTAAAAATCCAGCATATTTTATTCACTTTTGGATTTTTTCTGAGTACCTAACTATACTTTCCTTCCTTTAAAAGAAAAATTGATAAATTTATGCATAGATGTACAAATGCAGGACATTTCGTATTTATTCTATTGTGCCTATATATAAACGCAATTGAAAAGTTATAACTAATTTAACTAACATTTGAGGATTAAACATCCAAACCGTGTTTTTTCCCTCCAAAAAAAGTAAGTGATTTTTCTTTGAACTCAACATAAAATAGTACGTCTGCATATCTTCCTTGTAAATAGTAATACATCTAAACAAATGATAATTAGGGTCAGTTTAGTTATTTTTAAATTTATTAGTTTTTTATGTTTTCTGAGAATCTGTATTCGAAGGAGAAAACATGTTTTAAATGTTTGCTCCTCATTTATATATGGAAGTATAAGATTATGTTTTCAAACTCTTATAATAATTAAAAAAAAAAAAAAAAAAAAAAAAATCAAAACTATTTAAAACAAATTGTATGCAAGAAGGTTTTAACTAATTCGTTCTTTATTTCAGCTATATTAACCAGGTTTATGAGAAATACTGTACGCTCAAGATATGAATAATTTTAAAGGTGATGCTGAGTTTAAGGCAATGTATGAAGGTACCTGATTTCATTTATCAAGCAAATAACGGTTTGAAATTTTCAGTTGCATTAGGATATAAACTCTTAAACAGTCTATTATGATAGTGTAAAATTAAGTTGATATGTTTTAATAAATAAGTGAAATTATTTTATTAAAGACATTTCGGAATGTTATTTACATAAAAAATTATTTCATTGATTTAAGATGATACTTTACCTAACATTTATTTTATTTTATTTTTATTTTTATTTTTATTTATTTATTATTATTATTATTATTATTATTATTATTATTATTTTGTGCACTCTTCCTAAATTTTATCTTATTCTTATTCTTTTTCTTGTTTTTTTTTTTTTTTTTTTTTTTTTGTTTGTTTTTTTTTTGTTTTTTTTACTAAAATACGTATTTATACACTTTTTTTTATTTTTTTTTAAATGATAAGTATTAACAGAGACATTTATCGCTCAAAAAAAAAAAAAAAAAGTACAGATATATTTAAAAATAATAATAATAATAATAATAATAATAGTAATAGTAATGTTGTAAAAGGCAGTAAATGAAGACAAGATTTAGGAAGAATACACAAAAAGCCTAAATTAGAAATACTTATTTTCGCGTAAAATATGTTTAAAATACGAACGGATGACATGATCTTAGATTTAAGCCTACAGAGAGAAAACCCGCTATCTCCTAATATGGCCGGCAGAATAACCCCATGTTATACAGTGGGGGTAAATTTATTTTAAAAATTATTCGCTACCTAATGTAATTCTTTTAACTTGATTTTCACATTTAGAATGTTCACAGCCGTTAATTTGATTATCATTTTCCAAAAATTAACATTTAAAATATTTATAATTTCGTTTTAAATTTTAAAGTGCAAAATATTAACTAAGTATTTTTTTCACTTTATAACTTTAAAATGAAATGTCAAAATGAAAAAAAAAAAAAAAAAAAAAAAATATGGAAAATGAGAATGAACTTTCTAAATATGAAAACGGTATTCAAAAAAATGCATCACAAAGTGAGTAATTTTCAATGTAATTTTGTAATTTTCTAAATTAAGTAACAAGGGGTTAATCTGCCAGTTACGTTAGGAGATAGCGGATTTTCTATTTTCTCCCTGTAAGCTTAAACTTATAGGCATACCATCCATTCGTATTTTAAACATATCGCACGAAAAAATCGAAAATTCCAATTTATGTTTTTTTTTTTTTTTTTTTTTCGTATTCTTCTTAAAGATTGTCTTTCGTCTCCTTCCTTTTAACAATTTACCCCTAAAAATATATTTGCGGTTTCATGCGCAAAAAAGTTCTCTGTAAATCTTTATCACTTAAAAAAGTGTATAAATACATATTTTAGAAAAGTTAAGAACAGAAAAATAAGAAGAAAATAAATTAAAATAGGATTTAGAAAGTGCTCACAAAAAACAAAGTTTTAATTTTGATTCTTCTCGTTAGATATTGAGCGTGTGTACAAGAACGTACCGTACGCCCAAAGATTTATTTACACATTATGAAGGGGAAACCAGTTTCTGACTGGCTAGATCGTGGTCTTTCAACGTCAACAAAATATTTTTTTTTTTTCTTTTCTTTCTTTCTTTCTTTTATATTGACAGATTTTGCATTTTTATATTTAATTATTATTTACTAGATAGATATAATAGAAGATATTTTATTCTTTAAGTAATAATAAAAGTAAGGAAATCAGCATCTCCTTTTTCTTCTTCTTCTTCTTCTTTTTTTTTTTTTTTTTTTTTTGCGATTTGATTTTAAATTGAAATCTGTTACACAACATACCACATACACGCATAATATATGTAAATATATTAGTTTAATTTACGAAGAAAAATCTTACAACTAAACTTTATCATCAGGATGTCCAAAATTGTTTATATTTAAAATAACTCAACTTTTTTAATTTTAAATTTTAAATTTTATGTGAAACGAAACATGTGAAATTTCATAAAATTTGACAGAAACAGGCATTTTTCTAAGAATTATATTTTAAAGTTTATATCTAAATAATTTTTACTGATTATTTTTTTTTTTTTTTTTTTTTCAGTTTTTAATGCTATAAAGGTTAAATACTCTTTTTATTTGAAGCACAGCTCAAAATAAAATATTATTGTTCATTTTTGCTTGATTGTCTCTCTCTTCCTTTGATACACTATGTAAGAAAATTATTAAAAAGACCCAAAATATCTGATGATCACATGAACTTCAAAAATTGAAATTAAATCAAAATTTATATACAAATAGCATTCACTTTATTAGTCCTATTATACCAAAACATTTATGATAGTTATAAGAAATGTAGAGTTGCGTTTAACAAAACATTCTATATATAATTAAAAATAAAAAAAAAAAAAAAAAAAAAAAATTAAGTGACACAAAATATTTAATTAGTGCTGTCATATACTAATAAATTTATATTATTAAAATGAAATTAAGAATTTTTCCTACAAATTTTCTAAATTATAGTTTTCAAAATTGTGTTTCATCAAAATTTAATGCTCATAAATACATTTTCAAAAAATAAAAATGAAATGTAAAATGTAGATTTATGCAAAAATATATCGTTGTATGAAAAAGAAAAGAAAAAAAAAAAAAAAATGAAGACTTGTAATTAAAATTAATATATATATATATATTATAGGCCAGTTTTTTTTTTTTTTAACCTAACTTAAAAATACTTTATTTTAAATTTCAAGGAATAACAGAATATTTGTTTATAATTTTTATAATTATACTTTTAAATCCCGTCTAAGATATTTTTAATTATTTGATAAAAAGTTGTAAGATTAATGTTCACTAAAAATTACTGTCTATAATAGGAATAATATATTCAAAATACGTGTAACCTTTGTAAATCTGTTTATCTTAAGAAATTTTGCTCAAATTATATAAATCTGTCCTTTAAAAGAAATAAAATTTCATATAAACAGTAAATAATTTTATTTATGCTTTTAAAAAAAAAGTAAGAATCTTTTTATAATTTTTTTATTAAATTCTACATAATACAAATTTGATTTTTCTTCCTTTCTTTTTTATTCTTTCGTTTTATTTCAGAAAAAATACCAGAAATTTAAAAAGAAAAAATAAATAAATAAAATTTGAAGAATTATATTTTTTTAAACAGTATATTCAACCCCAAATGTTACTACATCTTTGTATACTTTGATTTTATAAATATAAATAAATAGAGATAAAACCTAAATAAATCGGTGAGAGAGAAAGAAAACGGAAATTAAAGATTAAAAGCATTATTTAGCTTCATTTAGATAAATAATTTTAATTTAACATTTGTGTTTGATGGGTTTTACAAAACTGGTTTTATGATGAATTATTCTAAAATTTAATTCAATAAATCTAAAAGTCTCTTTGGCCCTTTCTAAACATATGCCTTTTAAAAAATAAATAAATAAAATTTCACACAAATTAACGTATATATTTAAAGAAACAATAACAAAAATATTATTACCTTTTAGTAATGTTACTGCAGCATCGCAGACTCAGTGTAGAACAGCGTGATTCTCATGTCTCCTAAACTGATCATAAACAAGTTTCAGGTCTCTTAACGAGATGATATCCGTTTAAGCAACAAACAAAATAAGGGAACGAAAACAAAAACAAAAGGTAATGTTTCCAACACACAACCAATGCGGAGGAATGCTTCTCCAAAACTACATCAATCCTCAAAAAACGATATGAGTCAGAATGTTGTGAAAATCATTACAACTCTGTGACACCGTCTCTTCTCAGCTCTATGTATTTTACTTGGCTGTACAGTTCCGTTTGATAGCCGAGGTGAGGGTTGCTCCTTGCTTCCAAAACCGATGCTATCGGTTTTTCGCCAAAAGCAATGCCAAGTTTTAGTTTAAGAGTAGATGAAGGATTGGGATGAGAGTGGAAAAAGTGATTGGGTGAGTAAATTTAAATATATCTTAATGTTTTATTTTATTTATTTATTTTTTGTAATACTGTCCATTTACATATATATACTTCTCTAACATGTGCAATACAAATAAAATTTAGATTTTAATTATTTTGTTTTTACCATTAGATGAAAGTAATTTTAAAGTGTTATAAGTTTTTAAGCTGTCAAGTTTAAATATATGAATAAAGAAAATACAATGAAATAAGTAAATATCAATATTTTAATGTATCTTAATTTAAAATATATTTATATAATCCTGTTTAAGGGACGATTATGGTTGAAAGTTGTTCTTTTAAATAACTGTCTTAGAGTTTTGAAATTTCGCAAGCAAAAACATTGAAATGTACCAGTATTTAGTAATATATTAAAATTTCTCGAAAACTATTCAAATTAAGAAAAAAATATTAAACAAAACTTTAGTTTTCTTAAAAAAATGTAATATGTTCCATACGACTTATATTTTTAATTTGCTTTTCGATTTTATATTAATATAGTTCATCAATGTGTTCTAAATATAAATCGATATTATTTTGCGGGTTGATTCGTAAGTTTTTATTTATTTATTTATTTATTTTTTTTTTTTTTTATGCCGGATAAAAATATTTTTATTTGAATGCCAAAATTGCATGCACTTTTTTCAGCTTTCAAATATGAAAGTACTTTTATAAAGTTAATTTATCAATAAATCCACAAATTAATGCCTAATTACATTTATAATGTATTGAGAAACTATAATAATGTAATATCGAGAGAAACACAATTACATGGAAAACCTAAAAAATATAATAATAATAATAATAACTTTATTTATTTATTTATTTTTATTTTAAAAGTTTTTGAGATATTTTATATCGTTAATATTGATACATTTTAATGCGTATGTATGCACACTTTCACAACTCTATGATAATAATTTCAAAGAACGATTTACAACGCCCATCATCATTTTAATCGATTGTCATCATTTCCCTTTAAACTTTTAATTCAATTAAAACTTCCAATTGAAAAAAAAATATTTTTTGGCTCAATTTTTACTGTACGATTCGTCTATAAATCTGTAAATAATTAAATATCTATTATTTTATATTATTATTTGGGGGTTTCAATGGATTTTCTTAAAAAATTAAATTCTTAGTTTTCTATTAAAGTAATTAAATAATAAAATACACCTCAAAAAGTTAAAATAAAATGAGTAAATAAATAAATATTTAGATTCGTATAAATAAACAAATAAATTATTAGTCATCTAATAAGCGTATTTCATAAATTTTCTTACGCTTATCTCGCATATATTTTAAATTCATTTTTATATTAAAAAATATATCTGTATTTATTAATAAAGTACTATGAAATGTTTTAAAATAAACAATTGATACATAAATATTTGTTTGATTTTGTTATAATTTAAGAGATTTAAATCTTTACTAATGATTTTTCTATTACTATTTTTTTTTTTTTAATCATTTCTGATATCTGATATAAAAATTAATTTAAATTAATGTTGTTTTCAGATAAGCATCATTCTTTCTTTCTTTCTTTTATTATATATATATATATGTCTGTTCAAGGCAGTATTTCAAGAAGTTTTTAAGAAACTAAATTGGGAAGAGAATGACATAAATATTGATGGAGAATTTGTGAATAATTTGAGATTTGTGGATGACATTGTACTGCTTGCTTCTTCATTTCAGGATTTGCAAGAAATGCTTCAAGAACTGAACAAAGAAAGCATCAAATAGAACATCAATGAGGTGAAAATTATGTCAAATTCCTTTGTTTCTCCACTCAAGATCATGAATCATCCACTCGAGATAGATGAATTAGAAATAGTTATACTATGTGGAACAAGTCATTGTGATGAACAGGAACATCATGGAAGAAATTAACAATCGACTTAAATTTGCACGGAGAGTACTTTGAAGAAATAGCGTTATATTCAAATGCAATCTTCCAATTTGTTTGAAAGGAAAAGTTTTTGATCAGTGTATTTTGCTTGTATTAACTTATGCTTCAGAAACATAGACACTGAAATGCAAATATATTCAAAAGCTTCTGTCATCCCAGAGAAGCATAGAGAGATGAATGTTATAAATCATCCGAAGAGAAGAAAGTGAAACCCATGGATTAGACAGCAAACCAAACTTACTAATGTCATTTATAGAGATAAGAAGTTAAAATGAAGCTGGGCTGGGCACCTTTCCAGAAGAAACGATGATAGATAGACCACCAAAGTCTTACTTTGGATACCAAGAGATGAGAAAAGACTGAAGAAGAGACCACAATGTCTTTGGAGAGAAGAAATTGTGAAGTTTGGAAGAGCACAATGGAGAAGAACTGTCGAAAACAGAGCATATTGGAATCACTCAGGAGAGACCTTCATCCTGCAGTGGATTGATAAAAGCTGAAATTGACCATGTATATTATATATATGTAAAAATAAGCTTCAAAATTCGATTAATTGCCATAGTTAAAATTTTCTAAGTACCACTTCAATAAAACAATTTAATCAAATTTTTAATCTTAAAACTTGCAAAACCTTATTTAAACAATTTGAAATCTTACTAGTTATATTAATTAATTTGTTATTATTTTTCAAACAATTTAAAGTATAGAACGGGGCCAATTTTCAGTTTGAAAATTTTTGCAGACGGGAATAATTGGATATAGTCACTGATTGTGTAATTTTACATATGTAATGGCTTTTATTATTGTAACACTGACTAATCTTTTAATATTTTCTTAAAATTTGTATTGCAAAGTAAATTTAATTTTTTCAAATATTTAATTTTTCGCATTATATTAAAATTGTTCGATAGTGAAATATATTTTTATGTTTTGCAGATTAAACCTTAGAACAGAAAATAAGGTGAAATGAGTGGATAATTATTTCAGGTATCTAGATTTTAAAATATACCTTGTCTCGTGCAATGAACTGTTTTCTTTTTTTTTCTTTAAATTTTCAAAGCAAAGTAAAACTTACATTAAAAAAAAAAATAGTTTTTAGCCGAAGTTTTTATGTGAGGAAATCCTAAAAATTCATATTTAAAATCCTTAAGCCTATTTTTGTTTTCTAAGTAAGAGATATCAAAGTCTACACAAAACCGAATTTAATTTAGTACTACAGGACATATTTTAATGTATTTTTCTTTGTAAAGGCATGCAGTAACTGTGTTTCATTCCCTAGCATTTGTTACTATATGCACTTCTTAAAATTTCTTTGGTATAGTTTTAGAATAAGAGCTCCTTGGCGGCTTTTAAGTTTTTATTGTCATTTTGGCGATGAATTAGAATGGCTATCACAATTGAGTAAATAAATGTCTTGGCGAGAAACGTTCGAACAACTTCGGTGCCAATTTTCGAATTTCACCAAGGAGTTCTATACTGAAGCTGTTTCATTTCTTTAGCAGAATTTTTCTCATTTCATTTTAATTATTATAATTAAAAAAAAAAAAAGTTTGCATATTATTTGTTTTTTTCCGACCTAAAAAGAAATACATTTACTTATTTATTGATTGATTTTCGGTACCGATTTGTTTTTCTTTTTTCTTTTTATTAATTTTAAAGTTAAAATTGGGTTTTTATTCAACCTCTTTTGTATCAATTGACTGAATGAACTAAAAAGTATCTCGTTAGGTAGATTTTGTCCTAATTAATAAGTGTACCAATTTTCCATAAAATCCAATGATTTGGAGAGATACAATGACAAACTTTCAGCTTTATATATTTTAAATAAAAAGAAAAATGTTTGCAAGTTTATTTAAAGTGATAGATAGGAAATGGTATCAACGAAAAATCGCTGCCAAAGAAATAGTACGACCCGATGTACTACTAAAAATAATAATAATATTTGTAATATTTGTAATATTAACCATATTCTATATTATTCAATGTTTTTAATGTCTTGAGTTGTAAGATTACTATTTATCGAATTATATGCATTAAAAGACTATTTTATATTTTAGATAACAATTTAAAATATCCTATTTATCTTACATCGTTAATGTAATTTAACATCACAATTGTGAGGCAGAAGAACGACGGTATGGTTACTATCAATCAAAATAAATGTTTTTAATTAAATGATGAAATCTGTTTTAAGTAAAAAGTACTTGGTACTTCTTAAAAGATTTTTTTCCCCTTTTACAAGTTTTTTTTTATAAGAATAATTATTCTAGCCCACATTGATATGACGTTATAATTACAATCTTTTTTTAATAGTTAATTGTTTATTCTTCTCTTATAAAAATAATTCTACAACTTTAGACTTAAGTAATTTAGGTCGAACTTTAAGCAACAGTAATATAAAGTTATTACATGTATGAAAGAACGATCTCATGGTTAAATTCAATGTCATATAACATTTTAATTTTCTTTATATGTTTTAATTCACTTCTTTGTTTTTGTCCCCGAATCCTCTGTATTTTAAAAGTATCCCATACTGCATTATCCACATAGCTTTTCAAAATAAACCATTAGGGGGAAATTTACTACATACCTCTAAATCAATAATCATGATAATTTTGCTGAAAAAGAGAGTAAAAACAAAATTTTCCACACATTTGAATTAAAAAAATGCCACAGAAAATAAATATCCATATCAGAAATTTGTGTTGTAGAATGGAAAATTTAAGAGACAAAATTCTCCATTCAAGGATTAGAAAGGATTTATTAATTTTTACGCCATAATATAATAACGACATTTTTAGGCTAGTATTTCTTTGTATTTTATTTTTCTTTGAATTTCATATTTTGTGCACCCCTTAAGTTTTTGTTCTGAGCTTGAATGTTTTGAAGTTCCAGGAACTGGCTTTTTTTTTTTTTTCGAAGTTAATGGATATCTGTTACCATAAAAATCTGAGAACGAAATTTCTCAGTAAAAATGTCGATGTTCGACAACGTATTTCAGATTTATATTACAAGCAAATGTATATAATATACAACTATTCCAAATTTAGGATCTGATACGTTTGCCCAACACTAAGTTGCCCGGTTACGTTTGCTCCTCTACAACTGTTTTTCCGACAGCTGATTTGGCCAGTACGTCTTCCTGACAGGTACCTTTGCCCAACTCTTTCCCCCCCCCCCCTTCAGAACGTCCTTAAAAAGACTGAAAACTCCACTTAATAAGTAAATACATAAACAGCAGAATGCAAATAACCTTATATTTTATTATCACAAAAAAAGAAAAAATGAATATCTAAAATAATTGTTACAAAAGAAAGAAATAATTGTTACAAATACAAAAATCTAAGGTTTTTTTTTAATTACTCTCTATTACCTTAGAAAGTAATAGAAAAAACTTTTTAATATGCCTGGAAAATATTAAAGAGCATCTAGGTTAAATTTCAAACAAGCGGTATGAAATTAAAAAGAAATTTTCTGCAAATAGAGTAGACTCTCGTATAACGCGGGGGATACGTTCCGCATAATAGAAAATCGCGTTATAGGAGACATACACAGAGCAGACAATTTCATTCCGCAATTAGTAACGGAGCAATCCTTCCTTGGACAGGTTGAAAGAAAGTAGAATTAGAAAAGACGTCGTCACGTGCTTCCTTTATTTCACGCGTTGTACGATACTCTTTTTATCCCGTTGTATGAGTAATAGTCGCAGATTTTTCATCGCGTTATACGCAATCACATATTGTGGGAGCGCGTTGTACGAGATTCTACTGTATTTTTTATTAAATTGTAACTATTATTTTATTTCACATTTTGACGATAGAGAAATAGAATCCCATACGAAACGCATTACTTCGTTATTTTTCGTTTTGATTTTTATATGCCGGTCCCTCCATCTTATCAGGATTAATCTAACAAACAAAATGAAAAATAAAAATTATATATTGTCAGTAAAAAAAGTATCAATCCATCAAATGAAGAGTCGGGCAAATGTAGCTATAGTAAAAATGCAGATTGCTTGGCAACTAAGTGTCAGGCAATCGACCTGATGCGTAGAGGGAATTGCCAAATTAACAGAATAACAAAGCCAGGAAATTTATTATTTACATTTGATTAAAGTCATAAATCCTAAATTTCCTCTCATCTGGTTAGTCCAGTGTTGAAAAAATTATAACAGTTATTTCACACACATTTTTCTAATTATTTACGATATTCCAAGTTTGGTTGGTCATCTGTCCACTTTTCGCTTTCATTAAAACAAAATTGTTCTATGCATCTGAAGTCAATTTACCAATAAAATATTTATCCTTTCATCAAAGCAAATATCCAACTTTATCTTTAATAAATTTAGTAGAGCAACAAAAAAAAAAAAAAAAAAAAAAAGGAAAATAAATTGCATTTTTTCTGGTGTATAGCATTTATCTAGAATTGTCTTCTTTCTTCTTATTCATTTATTCAGATATTAGACTAAATAAAAGTACACTTTTCTTAACTGACATATTTATTAGTAAATTAGTCTTTTAATTATAGACAATTTAAAAACCTTACTTCGGCTTCATGGACAAGCCGTAGTATTTTCTGTGGGGCACCCCACTCTTGTCATTGCCTTCAGAGGTGCTGAAGTCCTTGGAGTCTGCCAATGCTGACGTTTTGCGTTGTTGGTGACTTCCTTCAAAAGGTGGTGCAACATTTTATCCACTCACGCCGCATCGTTGCCATTACACGAACCGATATTATCTATTATTTCAACTGCTTCACAATATGCTGCATAGTTGTGATTATTATAATTTGCAATTTTCGTAAAATTTTCGAAACTGATATTGATTTTCTCTTCATTATAGGTTTTATTTAATACAGTTGTAATTTTACCTGTCGTAAAATCGTGTCTGTGCTCTTTAATACTGGTTTTAATGACTCTTTTTATTTTACCTATATAACATTGGGGATTACCTTGACTATAAGTGAAGGGGATTTCATAAATACCTGCAGTTTCAAGAGGAGGGATTCTGTTTTTGTCACTTCTAACAAGCTGAAAGATATTAGGGTTGAGTTTAATAGGAATGCTAATATTGTGTTTAGTTGCAACATTTTTAATTTTAACAGACGCGTACTGGTCATAAAGTATAGAAGCAGTATAATTTAATAGGGATTTTTGATAACTTTGATAAAGAAAAATTAAAACCAGAATTAAAGAGCACAGCCACGACATTATGACAGGTAAAATTATAACTGCATTAACTAAAACTTATAATGAAGAGCAAATCAATATCAGTTTCGAAAATGTTACGAAAATTGCAAATTACAATAATCACAACTGCGCAGCATATCGTGAGACAGTTGAAATAATAGATATTATAGGTTCGTGTAATGGCAACAATGCAACGGGAGTACAGCGTCTAGAATAAACAGTGTGGCAATCGCCTATGACCGTGATGTTAAAATGATGCTACAAAAATTAAGCTTACCCAGATGTCGCTGTGGTCGAAGCTATTGCTCAAATCGAAGACCTGATTGGCTTTTCCCAGTTTCGTCAGTTTAATCACGTGATCTAAGCATATAATTAACCAATAGGGAGTTTCGGTTTTGTTGTCATGACCCTAGCTTCGATTACAATGACATCTGGTGACAGGCTTAATTTTTTTCAGTACAGTTTTATTCGCCGCTTTCCACACTGTTTATTCTAGACGCTGTAGCAAGAGTACATAAAAAGTAGCGTTTTTTTTTTTTTTTTTTTTTTAAGAAGCCGCCAGACTCCAAGGTTGGTTGGTTGGAGGATTAAGGCCGATTGACTCCTTATGTGTCCTAGGCCTATAGGGGGAATGCCCTCCGTGGGGGTCTTTCTAAGGGGTCCCAGCCCGTATTTACGCGAGTTTCGGAGGAAACCACGGAAAACTCCGAACGGCTAGGTCGATGAGCGCGACCTGGGATCGAACCCGGCACCTCCCATCTACCAGCTTTGAGCGCAGAACCGCTCGGCCGCTGGTGGGCCCCAGACTCCAAGGACTTCAGCACCTGTGAAGCCGGTGACAAGAGTGTGGGGCACCCCACAATAAATATTACAGCCCGTCCATGAAGCCAAAGTAAGGTTTTTAAACTGTTTAAAAGTTTAAATGCTTCATGCTTCTATGTATTTTAATGCAATTATATTTCCTTTTCGCTAGTTCTTACTAAAGAATAATAATCTATTTTTATGTAATTACAATGAAATATTTTTCATTAAATATAGTATATTAATTAATGATGGTAATATTTTCTTTTAAGTAATATAGACAAGTTTTTTAAACAGCTGTGAAAGAAAAAATACATATTATTAAAAAGAGAAACTTCAAATGCTTTTTAAAGTAATGCATTGTTTGGCTTTTAAAAAAGCTTTTTTTTTTTTTTTTTTTTTTTTACTTATAAAAAAAGGTATCGAAATTTTCATTTAAGAAGTCCTTTTATAACTTTTTTTTTCTTTTTTCATATTTAGCTTAAGTAATTTAAATATTCTTACAGATTTTACATCAAATAGTAAGAAAAACTAAAATATGTTTAAAGAATATAATGGTAATGAAAAAAAATAGTAAAATGGTTTCAGATTTTTTTTTTTTTTTTTGTAAAGTTTTTGACATTTATAAAAATTAATTAAGTTTTAATATCTTGATATGCAAACTATAAAACAGAAGATAAAAATTGCATTGCATTGTGCAATAAAATAAAATAAAGCTATTCTAATTAATAACTTGAAGTTGAATAATTTAAATAAGTTGGTAATATTTAAAATAGAATGTTATTGAGTAACTTTAAAGTAAATTTTAAATTAAAAAATATATATATTCTAGCAT
This sequence comes from Salticus scenicus, assembly GCA_963930645.1. Taxonomy (NCBI): domain Eukaryota; kingdom Metazoa; phylum Arthropoda; class Arachnida; order Araneae; family Salticidae; genus Salticus; species Salticus scenicus. The sequence continues at coordinate 5,053,797 of OZ005656.1, forward strand.
TTTTTAAAACTTTCACAATTTATTTCTTCAGATTTTGATCAAATTCATTTTAAAATGCAATTAATTTTTAAAATTAAGTCTGAAAAATATTTTAAAATACGATTATAAAAGGAGATTGAATAGGCTGTTTTAAATTGAATTTTAATTTATAGTTTCTTTTATATTTCCATTATTTCAGAAAAAAATAAATCAATTGAAAGATTTCTTTTAGATTAAAGTTTTTTTTTTTTTTTTTTTTTTTTTTTTTCATTTTAAGTAAGAGCTAAAAATACCATGACAAATCTGAAAAGAAATTGAATTTGTCTGCTACTAGTTGAATAACATTTTTACTTTTATAAAAATTTCATAAATTTAAATACGGTTTATAAAAGTTAGTTTTCAGCCTTATATTAAGCATTTATTAAGTTAACGAATTTTTAAAATTCAGAATTAAAGTTATTGCGAATTTTTTGTCAATAGGAAAGAACTGAAGTCAGATTACTATTTACAATATAATCGTCTTTTTGTTTAATCTTTTCTGGATTTCAAATTAAATGTATATTCTTAACACTTTCTAACAAAGTTGAAAAGTGTTTATGACTTTGGCTTGTCCGTCTCTGTGTCTGTTCAAATATGTTATTTAAGATTACTGTTTGATGCTCCCTAGTGAGTATGGAGTAAATATTACCACTGGTTTGAGTACAAAAATACTCGAAAGTATTCAAAAGTACTACGTTCTACAAGAGGTATTTCTATATATCATATTTTGTTAATTTTACTTCACAAAACTTAATTAAATTGAAATATATCATTCATATTCACAAAAGAATGATTTCAATAGTATATAGCACAATCAGCATTAAGATTTAGAGGGTCACATAAAAATATTCAGATATATTAAGGGATATATAAGAGCATATCTGGAATTGCATTTTCATTTTTATTTTTAACATTTTATAAAAAATTTTAAGAGTGAATACGATTTAAATAATTCTGTCTGTCTGACTGTGCGTCTGACCGCTTCAAGCGTCCGTATCTTTTTTTTTTTCTTAGAATTTTTTCAAAATAATATATGTTATTCAATTTCCTTAAGGAATGTTCCCTATTTAAAATTGCATTAATAGACTCTGTACAGTTGGTTTGTGTACAGGGACACACAAAAAATGCCTATGCTTTGCGTTTTATGAAAAACATTTTTTTTTTTTTTTTAATTCAGTTTTAAATAATTTTCTACTACAAAAATCATAATGACATTATCCTTTATTGTTAATATGAAAAAGTAATATTTTATATAGGTATGATATGTTTAGCTTTCAGATCTACAATATTCAGATACATTAAGGGCTACAATTGGAAATTCCTGGAATAGCATTTCCGCTTGTGTTAAACATTTTTAACACTTTCCAACAATGTTTCAGAGTGTTTATGAATTCCATCAGTCTATCTGTCTGTCGTTCTGTGTGTCTGTTGTGTGATAACGTAGCCAAAGAACATTGAAGGTTAAACGAAGCAACGAGTGCGTACAGTTGGAAAGTGTTGGAATCAATGCAAACCACATGAATTTTCGTTCTTGTTTAAGTTTAAATCAAAATGATTGGCATCTTATGCTTTAAGTTATCATTTATTTGGTATTATTAATATATATATATATATATATATATATATATATATATATATATATATATATTTAAATCTTAAATTATGAAACGTTTTGTTTTATTTTACTTTCACTTTTCTTCTTTTTTTTTTTTTACTTTCCGAACACTATAGGGAGGAAAGTATTGTAATCATGTCAAAAATCCGAATTCGAGATTTTGATGTTTCTATACGTTTTGAGGTCCCCTGAGTCCGTTTTCACTATTTTTACGATGATGTATGTATGTGTGTGTGTATGTGTGTATGTGTGTATGTCTGTGAGTGAACACGCTAGCGTCTAAACGCTTTGTTCAATTAACCTGAAAGTTGGTACGCATATTGTAAGTCACCATAGTACGAAACCTATAGATTTTGGTGAATCTAGCACTTATAGTTTTTTTACAGGGACACAAAGAAAAATTCTTTATCATTATGGCCTATGGGAGCAAAATCTTAAAAGTGCGATAGCATCTAAACGCCTTATTCAATTGAGCAAAAAATTTATACACATATTATAGGTCACAAATACTCAATCTGTATAGATTTTGGAGAATCTAGCACTTATAGTTTTTTTACAGGGACACAAAGAAAAATTCTTTATCATTATGCCTATGGGGCCAAATTTTTAAAAGTGTGATAGCGCCTAAACGCCTTATTAATCTGAGCAAAAAATTTGTACACATGTTATAGATCACAGTTGAACTAACTGTATAGATTTTGGAGAATCTAGCACTTATAATTTTTTTACAGGGACACAAAGAAAAATTCTTTATCATTATGGCCTATAGGACTAAATTTTTAAAAGTACGATAGCATCTAAACGCCTTATTGAATTGAGCTGAAAATTTATATGAGTATTATAAATCACTGTTGCACTAACTACAAGAATTTTGGTGAATTTAGCATTTATAAGTTTTTACAGGGACACAACGAAAAATTCTTTATCATTATGATCTATGGGCTCAAAGTTCAGTAGCGTTAAATAAAACATCGTGTAATAGATGGAGAAAAATACTCAAACACTCTATTATGGTTTTCTCTCTTTTGTTTGTTTAACAACTACTCTTTCTTTACTTTATCTACAAAACTGTTAATTACTCAATGTTCGGAAAGTCGAGTGGAGTCACTCCAGATTTTTTTTTTTTTTTTAATTCTCTTTCTTGTTTTTTTTTTTTTTTTTTTTTTTTTTATTACTTTTTTAATCGTATTTCTCATTAAACTGAGTTGAAAATAATTCCTGGTTTTGGCTTTAAATAATATAAAAATACTGAGAGCATTAAAAGCAAAGAGTTGGGAAAAAATATAAGTGTATTTTGTAATTGAATATTTCTTCACTTGTATGATACTTGCATCTAAAAATTCGAAAATTTATAACATTAAAAAAAAAAAATTATACAGACACGAAAATTATTTCCTTATTTAAAACATGAAAATCTGACATTGACAGATTTTAATTTAGTGCCAGAGGCCTACTGCTAAACTTGTTAATATCGACAAATTCTTCTTTAGTTAATTCGTGACGATCTAAATTCCATGATAAAGTTTTCATTAAATCAAACCAATGTGTTTCAGCTGCAGATACTGTAACAAATAACGTTGGAAGTCCAAACTGTCTTATACCCGCAAAACAACGTTTTTTCTCTTTTTCCCAATGAGGGGGAGGTGTGCCTTGGGGGGGTGGGACTCATGTCAAAGGTGTGCCTCGGGGGAGGGACTCATGTCAAAGTTGTACCTTGGGGGGACTCATGTCAAAGTTGAGCCTTGGGGGGACTTCATTCAATAAATCCCCATTCAATAAACCGACTGAAATAGGCCCTTAGCACTATTAAGGATGACGTATAAAAATTCGACAACGCTGTACCGACTGAAATAGGGGTACCTTGGGGGGGACTCATGTCAAAGTTGTGCCTGGGGGGGACTCATGTCAAAGTTGTGCCTTGGGGGGACTTCATTCAATAAATCCCCATTCAATAAACCGACTGAAATAGGCCCTTAGCACTATATAAGAGTGACGTATAAAAATTCGACAACGCTGTACCGACTGAAATAGGGGTACCTTGGGGGGGACTCAAGTTGGGCCTGGGGGGGGGACTCATGCCAAAGTTGGGCCTTGGGGGGACTTCATTCAATAAATCCCCATTCAATAAACCGACTGAAATAGGCCCTTAGCACTATTAAGAGTGACGTATAAAAATTCGACAACGCTGTACCGACTGAAATAGGGGTACCTTGGGGGGGACTCATGTCAAAGTTGGGCCTGGGGGGGGGACTCATGTCAAAGTTGGGCCTTGGGGGGGACTTCATTCAATAAATCCCCATTCAATAAACCGACTGAAATAGGCCCTTAGCACTATTAAGAGTGACGTATAAAAATTTGACAACTGTACCGACTGAAATAGGCCTCTAGCACTAAAAAAAAAAAAAAAAAGGATGTTATTGAATATTGCCACCTATAAATCTTGCATTTAAAAAGAAACAGCAATGTAATTAAAAAAAAAAAGTTTAGATATACGTTTTTTACATTAAAGAAAAAGCTTATTTTTTCCATATTCTGAAAAACAATTAATTAGAAAATATAAATTTTGATATTTTTGACCTAAAATATTTTTCATCAAAATTAACCTTTTTAATTTTAAATTTAAAATACGAAATTTTTATTATTATTACTATTATTATTACCGAGAGTAAAAAGTACATCGAGATAATTATTCGGGAAAAAAAAAAAAACTGCAAAACCTGTTTGTTTAATTTTTAATAAGATTTTTATTTTTAATTTTTAATTTTAATTAGATATAATAATGATTTAAAACTTTCATTTCCTTTTACCAGTTACTTTTTACAAAGTACTATTATCCGGTTTATTTTTCTATTTGTATTGTATGTTACAAAAAGTTTTTAGAAAACTTTACGATCAAGGTTGTTTTTTTTTTTTTTTTTTTTTTTTTTTAGATATAGGTTATTGAGAATGGTGGACACTTAATAAACTGAAATGAAAAAAAAAAAAAAAAATAGAAACAACAGCAATGAAATGCAATGCAACCAATCATTATTTAGAGGTACACTTACAAAAGTTAATTGATCTCAATATCAGATTCTTTGAAGGCTCGTAGCCTAGCCTGCATTTGATTTCATTCCACGGATTTGCACACATCTCAGGGGTTATGGAATCAGAACAAGTAGGCTTACAGACGAAATATTTAATGTAACACCTGTGTGTGTGTGGGGGGGGGGGATTCGGAAGGGTAGGTTAATTTCTTTTTTCTTATGAAGTAGCCGCCATTCTAAAAAAAAAAAAAAAAAAAAAAAAATGGCGGATGCAAATTATTAATGAACTTTGTAGAAATATTGATTTGGGCTATGCACATATAGGGTTTTAAGAAAATCGGTTCATAAATACTTTTTATGTGAATTTGAAATTTTCAAGTGGCCGGCACATGGAAACAAGATGGCGGACCAAGTTGACAAACAAATATATCAAATGCATTTGTGAGATAAATCTAATATGGAAATTTACTTCGAATTAATTCAGAATTTCAAAAGTTATCGTGTTGACAGATTAAGTGGTCGCCACTTGGATAAAAAATTCGGAGCAAGTTGTTCAGTAAACTAATCCAAGATATTTGTAAGATAAGTCCATGTCCAACTTTGGTTCGAGGAAATTCAGCATTTCAAAAGTTATTGTAATAACAAATTCTCAAATGGTAGCGTTCAAGTAGCCGCAACTTGGAAACAAAATTGCGGAGAAACTTGCCCACCGAAATCATAGATATTTGAATGATAAATCCATTTTTCAACTTTTGTTCGAATTAATTAAGTATTTCAAAAGTTATCGTGTTAACAAATTTTCAAGCGGCCGACACTTGTAAACAATATCACGGAGCAAGTTGTCCAGCAAACTCATCCAAGATATTTGAAGCATAAGTTCACTGCCCAACTTTGGTTCGAATCAGTGCAGTATTTCAAAAGTTATTGTTATGACAAATTTTCAAGTGGCAGTATAAGTGGCTGCAACTTGGAAATAAAATGTCGGAGCAAGTTGCCCAGCGAAATCATCCAAGATATTCGTATTATAAGTTCACTGTCCAACTTTGGTTTTAACTAATTCAGTATTTCAAAAATCATCGTGATAAGAAATTTTCAAGTGGCAGCCTTATTTCAAGTTGTTAAAAGTAGTGGATAAAGTTCATTAAATTAATAAACTTGGTTGATATCTTTATAAGTTCTATGTATACATCAAAATTCAAGCAAATCCAGTCTGAAATACGCTTTTTACAATGGGAATTTGAAATTTTCAAGTGGTCTCCACTTGTGGTCTATGTATACATAATTTTCAAGTGGTAGCCTGATTTTAAGAGGCCCCACTTAATTTAAGATTTAGCTTAAGACACTTTGTTAAAAATACCGGATAAAGATCATTAATAAACTTGTTTGAGACCCTTATGTGGTCTATATTTACATCAAAATTCAAGAAAATCCAGCTTTAAATACGCTTTTTAGAATGTGGATTTGAAATTTTCAAGTGGCTGCCACTTGAAAACAAAAAGGCGGAGCAACTTGGTTAAAGAACTCATCCAAGATATTTATAAGACAATTTCGCTGTCCAAATTTGGTTCGATTTGGAGCATTATTTTGGGTGTTATTCTGATGACAAAATTTTCATTATAGATAGTTAGCTAGGTAGATAAACGAAGTGATTGCAAAGGTCGATTTCTAAAGAAATCAACCTAAAAAAAAGAGAGAGAGAGAGAGAGAGAGAGGTCAAGGAAGATGGATGGCTATTGAGTTTGGCGATAAATTTATTGACGAACGATAACGTCTTTTAACTTTAATAAGAGGTTCGGAATTCTGTGAACCATAAAATGCACATAGTTTTCTGCTGTATAATCAATATGTCTATTATATTTTTCCTATTCCCTTTCCAAAAAAAAACTTGTAATACACCTTGAGCCATTTATCAAATTTTGTTTGATATACAACTATGGGGAACAAAAATGCAGGACTTTTGTAGTTAGACGTTATTCAAATACCCTGTTCATGTTTATTTTTCATTTAATTTTGTAAAGTGTTTAGCAATTCTCCATGTGGTGTAAGGGTTTAGACCAACTGACTACATGAGAGCCAATAGGCCTAGGTGGAATGGCTTACAAACATGAGCTGGATATGAACCCGGTATTTTCCGTTTGCCAACTTCTAGAGAAAAACCTTTCGACCACTAATGAAGCTTAGCAATTCTTTGGCATCCAGTACTTGTTTAATTAATGTTATATTTTCCGTTATTTTTTTTTTATTTTTTATTTTTTATTTTTTTTATCTTGAACAAATCTTTAATTATTAATAAATAATTAGATAAATAGAAATTATATTATATTTGTATCATGTACTAAAGAATTCATGAAGGTACATGAGAACAAAAAAGCATTTAGCTAATTTGTTTATTTATAGTTTTAAAGCAAGAATATTGTTTATTTATTTCTCTGAATATGTGAGAGCCAGTTTTTAAGTAAAATAGAATTCTGAATTATTTATTGAATTATTATTATATTATTTTTTTTCTCGGAATAAAATTTTTTCTAAAATGTAATATAAGCGAACTCTTCCCAACAAGTCATTTTCTGAAATGGAAATTCTTAAATTACTTTTTTCTATCTCATTAAATCCATATTGTTTCAAAATAATGTTCTTTCTTGGAGGCTTTTATCGAATTTCGTATTTAAAAGAAAGAAAAAAAAATTACCAAAACTTCATGATTTTAAAAATTCCTACTGAATCAATAAAATGTATGATTTTTTTAATTTTATTTATCTTTTGGCAATACTTCAGTTTGAAAGATATTATAGTTCATGCATTTGGATATGACAGATATTTTACTATAAACATAGGAAAAAAATTATCGGACATTTAGCAGGTGAAAGAAATTTTAGAAGGATATTGATCGTGTTACAGAAAATAAAAAAGTATAAAGACAGAGTTCTTTAATCGAAAAAGAAATCTATTTATCGATTACAGGATTTTTTTAACTTTTTTTTTTTTCTTTTATGTAGACAATATTTAACATTTATCAAAGTAAGTTATATTATGTACAATTAATTTTATCTTGAAATGTTTTTCATATTTTAAAGATAAGTAAAACAATACTTAAAACATTTAATTTAAATATTGTTTCAATATTTTAAAATATTTTTGTTGATATTGTTTTTTGAACAAAGGGGTTGAAATAGCAGTATTATTAAAGAAAAGAACTAATCTAAATAATATTTAGTATATGTTATTATGAAATACTTTCATAAATATTAATTTATTTAAAAAACACAAGAAATAATTATCACTATAACTGCAGTGTTTACCAAATATTTAAATATTTAAGAAGTGCACATATTATAAATGTATAAACAGGTGGTAAAATGCCACCATAATCCGCAAGAAACCAAAATAAGCTAACAAATAACTAAAATAAAATCAACCAGTAACGACTTTTTAAAACACATAATAAAATTAATCTGTAATAATTTTAATACATGAAAACTACTCACCGGAACATGATCTTCGAAAATCCCGTATATAAAATAAATAATGATGACCGTGGCTAACGTAATTTAACAAGAAGGAACTTATTTAGAAGTAGAGAGCGAAATTATATACACAGATAATATTCAAGAGTGTTCATTCAGATTCTACTTAGACGAATAGGATAATAAATACGTATTAAATATTTAAACATTGGGGAAAACACTCAAAAAGAAGAATTTAATTGCCAGGATCAGTGAGCAACAAAATGCAATAATTCATACTATAGCTTCTTTTCTAAGCATAATGCTATATGGATGACAAACCTCGGAAAGGAAAAGAAATAAGTTTGAAATTTAAAATTAACAATTGAAAGAATAATGAAAATACAAATATTTTTGTAAATTAATTAATATAAAACAGGGAAAAAATTCATCTTTCGGCATAGCCATCAAAAAGAAATTTTTTTAATTAATAGGAAAAATTAAAAAAAAAAAAAAAGAAAAAAAAAAAAAAGAAAAAAGAAAAAAAAAAAGAAATTTTTAATCGATATTCTTGACTTTGTGACATGCACTAAAGACAAAGGAAAACAAAACTATTTGAGTGGAAAAAATGAAAAAAAAAAAGGAAAAATTCAATTATTCTAGACATCGTATGTGTGTGTGTCTAGAAGATGTGTCTGTCTACATATATTTTATTATTATTATTATTATTAAAATCTTAAAAAAAAAAAAAAAAAAAAAAAAAAAAATGTAAATATTGGTGGTATAATGAAAAAAAGTCTTCGGAAAGATTCTGGCCGACATTATATATATAGAGAAATATAAGGTCTAAGGAAAATGGGAAAGATTTTTTAGAAACAAATCAATTCTGATAAACATTATAAGGTTTATCAGAATAGGAGAGATTAATGATCGGATGGAAGGAGTAGAATGAGCACGCTGATACTCCAAGTTGTTGTACAACTGTAATAGTGGAGTTTCAACTTGAATGTGCATGTTGACGGATTTGAGAGTCTGAGATAAAACTTGATTATTTCGTCTTGTTTTCAAAAATAAATGCCTGAATTATCATAACTTCACCAGGGAATTTCTATAGAATGGAAGTAATAAAAAATATTTATATCATATAATATAAATCATATATAATATAAATATTTTAAATACAGACTAATGATACAAAATACAACGTTTCTCTATGAAAGCGAATAATTACTGAATAAAAATATGCACAATCTATGTTGCGAGAAATGGAGAATTTGCGTTTTTGCTGCTTAGTAGAGATTGTGCATTGGTTCCATTAAATTCTATACTAGGAGAGATTATGCAGCTTATTGGTAATGATAGGACAAGGAAAATGCGTTTATTGAATGTTTGGAACTGCACAAAGAGTTACCAAAGAGTTACTTCGACAAGTTACTGGACTAGTTCAAATGTGTTACTTGTAGCATTTGGTTGCAAGAATGCTGCAACATTTACAATAATAAGAGCAACGATTGTGCACAACGACCGATTAGTTCAGCAAACAAGAAAGCATTCAAATTAAAAAAAGAAATGTACTAATTTTAAATTAAACGTGTTATCTAATAACTTAATTTTATTTTGCAGTTTAATCTGTCTTTTTTTTTTTTTTCTCCAATATATAGATATATATTCTTTAAATAAAATTTTAATTATTTTTCAATTCTTTTTATTTTACTGATTTTTTAATCATTATGTTGAAATATCTACTTCTACTAATACAAAAATATCTGTTTACAAAATCTAACAACGATGTCATTTAAGTAAAATTATTATTTTTAACAATTTAATTTTAGTTATTATTAATAGCAATCTCTCCTGTCCATGTAGGCAATCACACGTACTCTGTAAGGACAGATTGAGTAAAATAGCTCTCTTGGTCTTGTTATCGCTGTTGCTTCAAATTATAGCCTAACAACAAAATACCAATGAAAGAGCATATGTGTGAAAATGAACAGACTGAAAATTATTCAACAATTAGTTTTAGCAAAAAATTAACATTTGGACTTTTTACATTATTTTGTTGAATTAGTCGTAGACTCTTTTAGCTATACCTAATGTTCTATAAATAAAAATTTTGAAACGGAAGAATGTGAAATTGTTTGAGGAATGAAAGATGATAGAGTTTTGTAAGAAAAACACAATTATGGTAGACATCATATGTGTTCTTTAATTAAAATACTAAAGGCAAAAAACATATAAAAGTATTGTGATAGGGAAAAGAAAAAAAAAAAAAAAGAAAGAAAGAAAAATTCAGTTCTAGTAAACATTATATATAAGTTAAATCTAGGAAAGTTTGTCCACAATTCAAAAGAATAATAATAATAATTAAAAAAAAAAAAAAAAACTCGTAAAACAAACCCAGATAAAAGTATAAAAAAAAGTTACTACATAACACGTTCAACTTAAAATTGGCCCTATTTCCTTCCCATGTTCACTATGTTTTCTTGCTTCATGACTAAAGTTATCGTTGTCCATAACTGATGGATATATTGTTGTAAATGTTCCAGCTATCATGTAACCATTTCCCACACGTAATACATTTAATCCACTTACTGTTCGAAGTTATTTCCTAGTACATTTTTAGATATTATATCTACTCATCCTCATTGTTCTGTCCTTACCAATTACTTCCGTAATATCTCCTAAAATGGAAACTAATAGAAATAATGCACCATCTCCTATGCGCAAGCTCGCCCATTCTTATAGGAGGGATAGCACAGAATTTCATTTAAACATAGCCGCTTTTATAAAGAACCGTTGTTATACACAGCATTAATCTATCTTGGTAGCTTATGCGAAATCGTTTAATTATAAAATATTCTGCGCACTGACATTATATAGAAATTCATAAAATGAATAAAAAATTCAAGCGTTTACTGAGGAAAACAAAACAAAATAGGAACACTTTGTACCAGACTCTAAAAACAATCAACATTCATGTTCAAATAGATATTCCATTGTTTCTGCTTTACAACTATGTGGAGTCACGGCGTACCCTTTCCACTCTTTCTTTCCGACCGCACCATGTCTCTAAGCTTTAATTTATTTTGTTTATTTTAAAGAAAATGCTAATTTTAACGAGTGAACAGAAATCCCATATCTTTATAAGAAGAGCAGTTGTCCTCTTTAGATTAGAGTACTTAAAAAATACCTCATTTTAAAAATGATATGAAAATGCGAACTAATGGATGTAATAGATTAGATTTAATAGATTTAACAGATTTAATAGGTTATAAGTACATTTTTGCAGAAATATAGTCTTTTTACTTTCTCTTATCCATATATATGAAAAAGTATTGTTTTGGGGTGAAAATTTTCGAAATTATGTTTATGTTATATTTACACGTTTTGAAGTTCCCCTGAATCCGAAAATCTGGTTTTTAGCGGTTGGTCTCTTTGTCTGTGTGTGTTTGTTATCCCCATACCTCATGAACAAATAGTAGCAGAATGTCCAAACTCATTATTCTAAATGTGTAGGGATATCACACTAAACTTTTGGTTGAGATAAAGCAAATGGTTCGTGTACAGAGACATCCAAAAAAATTGAAATATTTTATGTCTAGAGGAAATTTCTGGTAAGTACAGTATAACATCTATAGATTGCTTTAAATAAAGCACAGTGAACGAAATTTTAAGTTTTCATAAAAGTTTGTTTAGTTAGTTGTATGAAAATCATTCATCATTCGTTTACAGAGCTAACAAAAGTATTTGGATATATTGGGGCTATAATTGGAAATAGTTGGAATTATATATCAGTGTTAGATATATTTTCATGTAGGACTAAATTTAAGTGTACAATATTGTTCATAGTACGTATTTTTAATATACAAATATAGGACAACCCCAAATTGAGCTAAACATTAGTTTTCTATTGAATGTAATTGGTGAAAGTGCTTTGCTGCATTTTAATATGTCGACGAACACTGCTCAGGAAGGAAAATGTATTTTTCATACCCATACTGTTAACAAAGTATTCTTTAAAGTTCTGTTTTCAACTCTGTTTTTTTTTTTTTTTTTTTTTTTTTTTGTATAATATTACGTTTTGAGGTCCCTTGATTATGAAAGTCCAATTTTTAGTGTTTGATCTGAATGTATGTATGCTATAAGAATAAAATAAAAATAAATAACTTCAGGAAATTCAAATTTGGTGTTTTGAAGTTCATTAATACGAACTTTGTTGTAACGTTCGTTAATACGAACTTAAGTGGCACTTAAAGATTTGATAAAGATTGGCGAGTTTGAAGGGAAATTATTAACAGCCTTGATTTATATATATATATATATATATATATAAATGTAGGCACTATGCAGTCGGCAGCAAAATTATTGAAGCACACATCCACATTTTTCATTTTTTTTTCTTTTTTTTAGTTTGATCGCTAACTTTTATCATCAACATACTTTTTTATAAACAGCATTAAGACTAAGCTCATGACTCGACAAATATTTATTTAATTAACAAAACTGTTTTAGGTGCACATATTTTAAGTACGAATTATTACTAGCGCCTCAATAATTTGCTGCCAATTGTAATTAAAAGGAGGAGGGGGTTGAAGGGGCGGTAGGCTCCTTCACACAGAATTATATGTGAAAAAAAAAAAAAAAAAAAAAAAAAAAAAAAAACTGATCTTAAACATATTGTAAACTATTTTTCAAGTACATTGAACTTTATTATCTTACCCTATTGACCTTAAGACTTAATATGCAATCTATCTTTATAATATTGAAATTAATAGTAAGAGAAAGTCGTGTAAGTCGTCACACATCAGATTACCTATACATAAAAGAATACTTCCACTCACTCACTGACTCATCAACGCACAGCAAAATCTACTGGAACCACTGACTCTAAACTGGGTCAGATTATGGAACATATGGTGTAAGCACCCCCTAAGAAGCGATTTTCCGAAATCCCCCCCCAAGGGGGAGTAGGGGGCAAAATATGATTTCACAAAAACCTTCATATCTCAAAGAAAAAAACAGATATCCGCAAAATTTTTGCTTTAAAATATACCTAACACAAACATCTAAAAAAAAATTTCTGAAATTTAGAAATTCGGTCCCTAAGGGGGGAAAGGGGGCAAAACGTGATTTCACATGCGCAAAACATAGTTTTACATACTCCTATATATCTCAAACAAAAAAACAGATATACGTAAAATTTTTGCTCTAATATATAGCTGATAGAAATACATGAAAACCAATTTCTGGAATTTTAGAAATCCAGCCCCCAAGAGGGGGGATAAAGAGGAAAAACGTGATTTGAAATAATTCTTTATATCGCAAACAGAAAAAAAAAAGATATATGCGAGATTTTTGCTCTAAAATATAGCTCCTACAAATATCTAAAAACTAATTTCTTTTATTTTAGAAATTAGTCCCTGGTAGGGCGGGATAGGGGGTGCTATGGGGCAAAAAAAAAAAAAAAAAAAAAAAAAAAAAAATGGAAATACAGTTAGACCGTTCACAATTGGTTCAGATAGGTTTGAGAGGCCTAGAGTCAAATGAGGATATTTTCGAAAGTGTAAAGTTATTAGGAGAGTCAGAAAGAGGTGGTGGAGGGGCAAGGAAATAAAAACAGAGTTAGATCGTTCAAAATTGGTACATAGAGGTTTCTGATACCTATAAATCGATTGCGGATGTTTTCGAATTTGTAAAGTTATTACGAGGGACGGGAAGAGCGGCGGAGGGGCAAAAAATAAAAATGGAGTTAGGTCGTACGAAATTGGTACATAGAGGTTTTCGATACTTACAAATTGATTGCGGATATTTTCGATTTTGTAAAGTTATTCGGAGGGGTGGGAAGGGGGTGGAAGGGCAAAAATTTATACATATAAAAGAGTACTTCCACTCACTCACTGACTCATCAACGCGCAGCAAAATCTACTGAAGCTGCTGACTTGAAACTGGGTCAGATTACAAAACATCTAAGCACCCCCTAAAAAGCGATTTTGTGAAATTCGACCCCACGGGGGAGTAGGAGTAAAACGTGATTTTACAAAAATCTTCATATCTCAAAGAAAAAAGCAGATATCCGTAAATTTTTTGCTTTAAAATATAACTACACAAATTTCTAAAAGCAAATTTCAGGAATTTTAGAAATTTTAGAAATTCGGTCCCTAAGGGGGGAAAGGGGCAAAACGTAATTTCACATGCGCAAAACGTGGTTTCACATACTCCTATATATCTCAAACAAAAAAAACAGATACACGTGAAATTTTTTGCTATAATATATAGCTAATACAAATACCCAAAAACGAATTTCTGGAATTTTAGAAATTCAGCCCCCCAAGCGGGGGGAGAGAGGGCAAAACGTGATTTGAGATAATCCTTTATATCGCAGACAGAAAAAAAGATATGTGCGAGATTTTTGCTCTAAAATATAGCTCCCACAAATACATAAAAACTAACTTCTTTTATTTTAGAAATTCGTCCCTGGTGGGGCGGGAAATAGAAATACAGTTAGACCGTTCAAAATTGGTACAGATAGGTTTTTGAAACCTGCAAGTCGAATGAGGACATTTTCGAAAGTGTAAAGTTATTAGGAGGGGCAAAAAGGGGGGGGGGGCGGAGGGGCAAAAAAATAAAAATAGAGTTAGACCGTTCAAAATTGGTACATAGAGGTTTTTGATACCTAGAGATCGACTACAGATATTTTCGAATTTGTAAAGTTATTAAGATGGCGGATAGGGGAGGGAGGGGCAAAAAATAAAAATAGGTCGTACAAAAGGTCGTACAACATTGGTACATAGAGGTTTTTGCTACTTATAAATCGATTGCGGATATTTTCGAATTTGTAAAGTTATTAGGATAGACGGGAAGGGGGGGGGATGAAGGGACAAAAATATATAAATAAGAGTTAGAGAGCTGAAAATGAGTGTTGTTAGGTTTGAGGCTCGATAAATCGATTGCGAATATTTTCGAAAGTACAGAATTATTACGAGGGGCGGGAAGGGGGCGGTCGCAGTAGTAGAAACAAAGAAATTCTGATAAGATGTTGGAAATTAGTATTATCGGGTTTAAAAGGCCTACAGAATGATAGCGAGTATTTTTCAAAGTCTAAAATAATTAGGAGGTACAGGAACGGTAGGTGAAGAAACATGCGCGCCGTGTGCGCCTCTATACGCTTCCGCAGGCAGTGGAGCCCGGACCGATTATTCTACCGATGGGAGAAGATTTTTTTTTTTTTTTTTTGTGTGTTTTATATTAATGATTTTCCCTTACGATAATATAGTGATTCATTAAGGGTGTCGAACATAAATGCGTGCGTGCAGAGCACAATGGCCTGCGCTGCTAAAGGCAGTGGGGACCCGGTGCGACATTTTTTCTAATCAGAGTTTTTTTTTTCTCTTTTATTTCTTCGCATGATAAAAATTAATGCAATTTTGAGAATTCATTAATTATAGGGATTCATTTAAAAATAGTGACCAGTGAAGTGGGAGTAGCCAGCTACTTTATTTTATAAAATAATATTCATATTTTGCATTTTATTACCTTGGCTGATTAAGAAATTATTTAAAACTACAAATTCATATCTATAGTATTTATCAACAGTTAGTTTCAATTTGTTTTCTCTTGTTTATTTTATATAATCAATGTTTTCATTTTTATAAGATTAATATTAATTCTTCTCATCCACCTCCCGTCATTTTTTTCCCACTTTGATCTCTATGAATGTTTTTATGTTTTCAAAAGCTTCAATAATCTTATTATTACTAACTTTCTACAAAGCCTTTTATGTCTAATGCTTAAAAATGGGTCAAAAAGCTTTTTTTATTATTATTATTAATTAATTAATTTATTTATTCTATATTTTCTGTATATAATGATTCAAATCTTAAGAGCAAATAATTTATTTATTACATTTATCAAAATTTTGATTTAAAATAAAATTAAGACAAATGAAACTGTTTATTTTATAAATTTTATACTTCTTACAATTACTGCTACTAATTTCTTTTTCTGTATAAAAATTATGAAACAATTGTTTAATAATTTAAGTCAATAGTTAAGGTGCGCAATTTATAAGCATCTGTCTATCAAACAAAAAAATAAAACATATTTTATAAGACAGTTTTTCTTTTATGTTAAAAGAAATGATTATGAAACCTTAGAATAAAAATAAATATAAATTGTTGAATGTCGGATGTGTGTTCTTTCCTTCCCTATCCGCATTTAAGTAGCTATTCTTCAGACGTTTCTTCCTTTTCGAATTATAAAAAGAAAAGTCAGGTTGTCAAATAACGTAAATAGAAAAATAGTTTTTGAGAAAAAAATAATATTTGTTTGAAATCTTATCTTCTTATTTTGTAAATTTTAGATTATTAAAAAGAAAAATATATTAGAATCTAGACTTTTTTTACTGTGAAAACAGCAATTATGTATCATGTTGCAAAAATATTCTCATTAAAAAAAGTTTATTCTATTTTGACATTTGATCGGCTGTAACCATTTCAAATTCTGTGGGAAAAAATTTGGTATAAATAATAAGTTTGAAATTCAAGGAATAAAGAATGTCGTTCATCTTCAATTTTTAAAATAATGACATAAAAGAGAAATAGTTGAAAAAAAAAAAGAATGCAAGAATGTGAATTTAATAATGATAAATCATATAAAAATATTTGAATATATCAACATTACTTATCTAATATAATTTTAATCGTTTCAATTAAATATGCGTGAAAGGTTAAGAATAAGAACTTTGTAAACTAATACCATAAATTGTGAATACAAGCAAAAATTGTTTCGGATAGAAATAGTTAAACATGACGTTTTCTAAGGCATGAAAATTCAGACACGAGTTCTACATGAAAGCGACTCCTGCCTATATTTTCCCGCATGCTGGAGATTTGTGTATCATTACTTAAACTTTAAACCATTACCACGTGTTTTTGAAAATTTTGGGATCACTTACAAATTTCTAACTCTTCAAAATTCAACAGAGTTTTTTCCATACCTTTTACTCCGTAAGTATAAGAAGCAATATTTAAAAGTTACAGAGTGAAGCTCTCTTTTTAAGAATATAAAAAGTGATTTTTTTTCCTAAAAAGGAAGTATATCCCCACGCGACCTCTAAACAGACATATTTGAGACATAAGCATGAGAACATTCCTAGAATAAATGATACCAGTCAACGAATATTTGTGTAGGTGAGTTTGGCTATCAAACACCTCACGAAAACTTTAGCACTAGCTTCTTTCGATGACGCGGGATTGAGACTGTGTACTATGTTTTGCTCTCATATCGCATTAGTAACATAATCTCATGGTAATACTAATATATATATATATATATATATATATTTGTATTATTAAATTTTTTACTTAAATTAAAAATAGACAGTTAAAAAGAGTTTTATAATTTTAAATAACATGATTTCTGTTTCACATTTTCCTTTGTTATAATGTTTTATTTCATTTTAATCTTATGGTACATGTTTTGTTCTCATATCGCGATAGTAACATAATCATCAAGTTTTTTTACTTAAATTAAAAATATTTTTTATGTCTTAATTATAGCAGCGTGGAATTCATCGAAAAAAAGGAAAGTTTATCAAGTAAAATTTGCGAAAATTATGTAATCTATGTATATTAATAAAATTATTTCGAAGTTTAAAATTAAAGTGTTTTAACTAAAATTAAAAGAAACCATAGGGGGAAATTTCAAGGGTAACTAAACTAAACTTTTTCTAATAAACCATGTCTTATATAACATGTATAACCAAAACATTAGATAATTAAATTAATCTTTTTTAATTTAATCCCAGCTACGCAACGTTTATATGAAATTAATCAATTAAACAGTTTTTAAAAATAATTATATACTTATACATATTTGGTAAACAAAACAATAAAAATTATATTTTTGTAATAATTAAGAGAATTGTAAAAATTAATGAAATTATGAACAAAAATTATTAATTGTTAAAATTATGGCGCAGTTATATATTCTAATTTTTTATTTTTTATTTTGCTTTTCGGACAATACTAGATATAGCATTTATTAACTAACAATCGATTATAGAAACCTTAATAATTGTAGACATTTTCTTCCTGTGTTTAATTTAAATTTTTCTTTAATTAGATTGTGTTGTTGATAACACAATATAATAAACATATGTAATGTACGATAGGAATCCTTACTTATCACCGCTAATCCAATTCCTCGATAAAATTCCATATGTTTTGAAACAGATTAAGCAAATTAAAGCGGAAAATATTTTCGAAAGTTAATTTTAGAAAAATAAAAAATAAAATAAAGAAAAATTGCAACGTATAGTAAAAACCGATTTTTTTTTTTTTTTTTTTTTTTTTTGCGTACATAAAAACAATAATTAATGTAATTTAAAATTTATTCATTTCATCAATTTATTATTTTATGAATAACAGATCATAAAACCACTAATTCTAATTTTATTTTTAAGCGCTGCTATATAATAAAGTTATTAGCACCAGAATGACTTGCTTATGACTTCATTATGTTTTATTTATTTATTTTTATTTATTTATTAATTTATTAATTTGTTTTTATGGGACAACCTTCCTACCTATTTTTGTTTTAATCACATACTTTCTTTCATTCGATTTTACAAGCTTTATTTACTGAAAGCAAGAAGTTTCATGCGTATACTTTGTAGCAATTAACGTATCAACAATTGTATAACTATTAATTTTTATAGATAGTAAATTTGTTTACTTGAAACTCTGTAAATACATAATTAGCATATTCAGAATAGCAAGAATTGAATTTCTAATTTTAATTTAAATTATGAGCACTTTAACATCATCCTATACACTGAGAAAATAAAATATACCGCATTGATATAGAACCAACAAGCAGTCATTTTCTGAATCCCTAAACTAGAAATATAGATTTCTGAGTTATGCGCGTTTAAGGTAAACAAATAACCTAAATAGACGATATGATTGAGTATTTCTAATCTATACTTTTCTAAATGATGAAACAATATTATGAAGATTATGAATATTATGAATCCTTTATAGTGCGAGAAATTCTCACTTGACTTTCTAGAATTGGACTATTTTATTAATATGTATTTGTAAAAGACTGAAAACCAATACGTTAAAAGTATTATTTTTGTACCGAACGCTAAAATCTGTGTCTAATTTTAAAGGAGAGGTGACTATTATGAAGACATAAACCATATGTTTTATAAGAATAAATACATAAATCTCGCAATAAAATAAAAGATGGTGAATTAAAACATTCTTTTCTTTACATCAGTTTTAAAAATATCTTCTACTTGTTGTTGTTATCATTATTATTATTATTGTATATACTTTATATATTATAAGTCGTTAAAATGTTTTAAATCTAATTGAAATTAAATGAACACTTTAAAAAACAAGAAAGAAAAATCATGCAGTCCGCATTGATTAGTAACACTTTCCAACTGTACGCAATTGTATCGAATAACTTTTAATTTTCTTTGCCTACTTTATCACACAACACACAGAACAACTGAAAAACATGCAGATAGACTAATTGATTTTAAAATTAATCTTAGGCATTTTGGAAAGTGTTAAAAAGGCTTAACGCAAAAGAAAACGCAGCCGTCAGATTATAATTACAGCTTTTAATCTCTCTGAATATTTTAGTGTAGCCCTGTAAATCTGAAAGTTAATCATATCATGTTCTATACACAACATCATTTTAGAATATTAATAATGCATGTCAATGTTTCCATGATTTTTATAGCAGAAAGATTTTTAAATATAACTTTTAAAAAATTCTGTACTAAAAGGTAATACATTGTTTTTTTTTATTGTTGTTGTTGTTGTTGTTGTCCCTATAAACAAACTAGTTGTACAGGACCAATTAATGGCATTTTAAATCGGGAACATTCCATAGGGAACTTGGGTGTTTCATTTTTTAAAAATTCTCAAAATATTCACGGATGATAGGAGCCGGAGACAAATAGATAGAAAGGGAGTCAATCGGACAGACAGATACACAAACTGAAATCATATTCCCACTAAAATTATAAGAAAGTTTTAAAACGCTCATGTAAACAATAGTGCAATTCCAGCAAATTTTTATTTATAGCTCTTAAAGTAACTGATTATTTTTGTGTGGCCCTGTAAATCTAATGCTAACCATACTATATTACATAGAAGGCACTCTTTTGTGCATACGAATAATATATTTCAATTGCATTAAGCTTTGTGGAGAATAAAATTATTAAAATTTGGTTTATAAAAATAACTCTCATACAACACAATACTTTGGAATACTTTCAAGTGCCCCTGTACAAAAACCAGTTAGAAATGTACTCTACTTTACATAGGAAACATCCGATAGAGAATTGAATAACATGTTAAAATTTTATTGAAGTTTCTATGCATTAAAGGTATTAAAATATGGTTTACAGAAACTCCTCACATAGAACACAATGCTTTCGAATACTTTTGGGTGTCCCTGTACACAAACAAGAATAGGTATTCACTCCATTTTCAATAGGGAACATCCGATAGTCAACTTGAATAAAATATATCGGTTTAAAGAAATTCCATGAA
The DNA here is from genome assembly GCA_963930645.1 of Salticus scenicus. Classification (NCBI taxonomy): domain Eukaryota; kingdom Metazoa; phylum Arthropoda; class Arachnida; order Araneae; family Salticidae; genus Salticus; species Salticus scenicus. The sequence continues at coordinate 5,074,474 of OZ005656.1, forward strand.
TATTTACGGGAATTAGAGCGCAGTAAAACAGACAGAGAGACAGACAGACGGACAGAAGAACAGTCAGACAGATACAGAGATTGAAATTATATTCACACTAAAAAAATGATAGAAAGTTTCAAAAACGCATAAAGTAAACCAGAGTACAATTCTAGCAATTTTTTGTTAATAGCTCTTAATATAACTGAATATTTTTGTGTCACTCTGTAAATCTAATGATAACCATGCTATATTCTATGCAAAGTATTCGTTTGTGCATATAAATGACCTATTTCAATTTCCTAAAACTTCGTAGAAAGTAAAGATATTAAAATTTGATTTATAGAAATAACTCTCATAGAACGTAATGCTTTGGAATACTTTTAAGTGTCCCTGTACATAAATCAGTAGTGGTATTTCCTCCATTTTATACAGGAAACATCCAATACGGAATCTGAATAACATATTTCAATTTAATTGAGATAGGTCTACAGTAAAGGTTAGAAAATATGGTTTATCGAAATACCTCTCATAGGACATAATGCTTTGAAATACTTTCGGGTGTACCTGTACACAAACCAGTAGAGGTACAAACTCCATTTTCAATAGGGAACATCAGATCGTAAACTTGAATAACATATATCAGTTTCAAGAAATTCCATAAATATTTACGGGAGTTAGAGCTCGGACAGACAGACAGACGGACAGGCAGATACACAAAACTGAAATCATATTCACACTTAAAAAATGTTACAAAGTGTTAAAAACGCTTAACGTAAACGAAAGTACAATTCTAGCAATTGTTTATTAATAGCTCTTAATGTAACTGGATATTTTTGTGTTACCCTGTAATACTAATGCTAATCATGCTATATTCTGTGCAAAGCATTCTCTTGTGCATATAAATAACATACTTCAATTTCCAAAAACTTCGTGGAAAGTAAAGTTATTAAAATTTGATTTATAGAAATATCTCTCATAGAACGCAATGCTTTGGAATAATTTTGAGTATCCCTGTACATAAACCGATGGTGGTAATTCCTCCATTTTAAACAGGAACCATCTAATAGTGAACTTGAATAACATATTTCAATTTCATTTAGATATGTCTACACTAAAGGTATGAAAATATGGTTTATAGAAATACCTCTCATAGAACACAATACTTTGAAATGCTTTCGGGTGTCCCTGTACACAAACTAGTAGAGGCATAAACTCCATTTTCAAGAGGGAACGTCTGATAGTGAACTTGAATAACATATATCAGTTTCAAGAAATTCCATAAAAACTTACGGGAGTTAGAGCGCTGACAGGCAGACGGACAGACAGACAGACAGACAGACAGACAGACAGACAAACCGAAGTCATAAATACTTTTCAACCTTGTTGGAAAGTTAAAACAGGAATAAACTACTACGTCAGAAACGCCAAAGAAAAATTATTGAGGTGCATACAGCTGTTTCGGTAGCCTAAAGCGTACCGTCATCAGTGCAAAAAAATAATTCTGAATCTGGAGAAGTACTCGTATATATAGGAGAGGGACCGGATTTAGTTCAACCAATAGGATTACGGAAGAGGTGGGGAGTGTGGCCAATAGGAATTAAGGAATGTGTAGCTGTGTAAACAGTAGAAAAATTAAGGAAATGTGGACTGAATGTAAAATTTCCAACAATCAGACAAATAGGGAACAGCGAAATCACAATTTACAAGGTTTTTAAAATTTTTATAAATATATGGTTTATAGAAATATTCAAAGCAAAAAATATTCAAAATTGCCCTCACACTAATCTCACTATGGTTTCTTTTGATGTAAAATCTCTTTTCACTAATGTTCCAATAAGTGGCGCCCTCTGTTGTCTCGAAAATAGATTAAAAGAGTTTCATTTCACCTCTTTTGAAATACAAGAATTAATTTCTCTTACCCGCATTTGTTTATCACAAACCACTTTTTCTTTCCAAAATAAATTCTATCGTCAGTCTGAAGGTTTAGCCATGGGTTCCCCTCTCTCCCCAATTCTCGCAGACATTTACATGCACTATTTCGAAAGCAAGCTTTTTAAGAAAATATCTTTTCCTTTTTGGACCCGTTATGTTGACGACACCTTCACGCTTATTGACACATCTCTTCACAATATTGACCATGTCTTAGAAACCTTAAATTCAATTGACAGTAATATCCAGTTTACATATGAAATAGAAAATAATGGCTCCCTTCCATTTCTTGACACCCTCGTCTCTCGCACTGTAAATGGATTTTCAACCACTGTCTATCGTAAAAATTTTGCAGTCTCCCTTCCTCCCCATGCGCGTTCATGTCACCCACCTAACCAAAAAATGGCTGCTTTCTATACTTTTGTAAACCGTGCCCTTAATATTTGTTCAAATCCTATTTTATTTAAATCTGAAATTAGATACCTGAAAGCCATCGCAATTGACAGAGGTTATGATCCTTCCATTATAGACAAAGCTATCCAAAAATTACAACTCCCTCGTATTTCGTCTACTAAATCAGTCACTTCTAATATCAGTATTGTTTTACCCTATTTTTCTAAAACCAGTCAAACCATAGCTAAAATTCTCAAACAATATGATTTTAAAATAATATTTTCGCCTTCCAATAAACTCACCTTTTCTCAGTTAAAAGATCCTATTGATATGCATAATTCTTGGGGCATTTATAGTATATCCTGTCAGTGTGGTTTATCATATATTGGCCAAACTAAACGCAGTCTTAAATTTCGTCTAAAAGAACATATGAATTACGTCCGCAAACAAGAAACCAATAAATCGGCTATTTCTAAACATTGCTGGGAGGAAAATCATAATTTTAAATTTAATTCAGCTAAAATAATTTGCAGACCTAAATCCATTCATGAACTCGATTTCTTTGAAGCTTTTCATATTTATAAAAATTTTAAAAACCTTGTAAATTGTGATTTCGCTGTTCCCTATTTGTCTGATTGTTGGAAATTTTACATTCAGTCCACATTTCCTTAATTTTTCTACTGTTTACACAGCTACACATTCCTTAATTCCTATTGGCCACACTCCCCACCTCTTCCGTAATCCTATTGGTTGAACTAAATCCGGTCCCTCTCCTATATATACGAGTACTTCTCCAGATTCAGAATTATTTTTTTGCACTGATGACGGTACGCTTTAGGCTACCGAAACAGCTGTATGCACCTCAATAATTTTTCTTTGGCGTTTCTGACGTAGTAGTTTATTCCTGTTTTAATATTCCAACGCCAAGTCTCCTGCTATTACTTGTTGGAAAGTGTTAAAAATATTAGAATGTTAAAAACGCTTAACGTAAACGAAAGTACATATCTAGCAATTTTTTTATTAATAGCTCTTAATTTATCTGGATATTTTTGTGCCACCCTGTAAATATTATGCTAAATATGCTATATTGTATGCAAAGCATTCTTTTGTGCTAATAAATAACATATTTCAATTCCTTAAAATTTGTGGAAAATAAAGTAATTAAAATTTGATTTATAGAAATATCTCTCATAGAACGCAATGCTTTGGAATACTTTTGAGTGTCCCTGTGTATAGCCCGATGGTGGTATTCCCTCCATTTTATACAGGAAACATCCAATAGTGAACTTGAATAGCATATTTCAATTTCATAAAGATATGTCTACAGTGAAGGTATTAAAATATAATTTATAGAAATACCTCTCATAGAACACAATGCTTTGAAATACTTTCGGGTATCGCTGTACACAAACCAGTAGAGGTACAAACTCCATTTTCAATAGGGAGCGTGCGATAGTGAACTTGAATAACATATTTCAATTTCATTAAGATATGTCTAGAGTAAAGGTATGAAAATATGGTTTATAGAAATACCTCTCATAGAACACAATGCTTTGAAATATTTTCGGGTGTCCCTGTACACAAACCTGTAGAGGTATAAACTCCATTTTCAATAGGGACCGTCCGATAGTGAACTTGAATAACATATATCATTTTCAAGAAATTCCATAAATATTTACGGGAGTTAGAGCGTGGACAGACAGACAGACAGACAGACAGACGGACAGACAGACAGACAGACAGACAAACCGAAGTCATAAACACTTTTCAACCTTGTTGGAAAGTGTTAAAAAACTGATTTGACTTAGACTGTGTTGAAATTTCCTACCTGCAAGAGATAAAAATAATTGTAAACAAATAATATTACGTATATAGACCTGACTATTGCACTTCATTGCAAAAATATTTGTAGTATAAGCATTTATTGGTCTTCTTATACACCATATCTCCATCTAGGGGATTTTTCCAATGTGAGTTATGTTAAAGACAGAGTGTACGAGAAAAAAATTAAGCACCGACTGATAATTGTGGCCATTCAAACAGAAGTTGAGTCGATAACTATGCATGTGTTTAAACCTCACGTAAACGTGAATGCTTTTGAGTGCCTGCATTTGGTCGCAACCAATGTTTACCTCCATCGAAAGTGTAGAAAACATAAAGATAATTTTTCAGTAAATAAAAAAATAAGCTAAAAGAATTTTATTTTAAAGTTTTGTCTCTAAAAAATTCCCCACGTATGCAGAATGAAGCACCAGATTGTTACACACAAAGTTAATAAATAAATTAAATTAAATTAAATTAAATTAAATTAAGGAACTCCTTGAGAAATGTTCAACAGAGAATTTCTTGTGGGCGTTAACGTTGATGAGCCTGGAAGGCGAATAGAATTTAAGATCTGAGGCAGGGCGTTCCAAAAAACACAGGAAAGTACTCGAAATCCCGCAATTAGTAAAAAAAAAGAGGGGGGCATATATCTTAATTAGAGAAAATTCCAAATGAAAATAATATACTGGACTTCTACCGGATCCTTGAGAATCAACCAGAATCTTGATCTGAGAGAATCTCTGAGCACCAATCGGAAACCAGTATACAACTTCAAAATCCTCACTAAAAAGTTGCTATCACAAACTTCTGAAAGTATCTCGGAAACCCAATTAAAAAGAGATAATCCTGGAGAGCAATCAGAAGCCAGGACAACAAATCAAAATCCCTAGACCAAATTTTCTGACAAAAATTCGAGAGGATTATGGAGTGAATTTGAAGACCCGCCTCTCAACCAATCAGAATTTGAGTTCAGAAAATTCGCCTAAGAATAAAGTTGGTTGGTTGGTTGTGTTTTAACTCGCACTAGTATTGTGCAATGGGAAATTGGCGACGGTCGGGACGAACCCCTAAAGATGGTCCGGAGACATGCCATCACAATTTTGATCCTCCACGGAGGGATGGCTCCCCCGCTTCGGTGACCCCCGGAGATATAATTTGGATGGGAACGTGGAGGACATTGCAGCCACGACGGATTATTACATGCACCAGCCACCATTAGTGTGCACGACGGTTTTTGGCTGGCTTGAATATCGAACCCGCAATTTTCCAATTACGAGCTCGGTGCTCTATCGACCGGGTTTGTCGCGGCTCTCTAAGAATAAAGTTCTGAATACAAAATTTAGTAAAAATAATAAAAACTTAATAAAAATTTGAATAATAATAATAATGATAAACATCCCGGCAGTCAAAAATTTTGAAAAATATTTACAATAAAAATGTATTTCACTTACAGCCTTATTCACCAAATTTTTAACACCGATGTTAACCTTGGAATATGCTAGGTTATCTCAAAATCGGTATTCACCACGCAAAATCAGCGCTTTAACACTCGAGTTAACCCTCTTTTTTTAATCCTCCTAAATTGGTGGATTAACTCTGGTGTTAAATGAGCATGTTACAGTTACAGCGAAACCATTCTTGTTTACTTTTTTAATGCATTGCGTTTTTATTAACCAATCAGCGAGACTTTTACAGATAATACTGGGGTCAACTAATCCACGGATGGTGAATACGAAAACTTTCTAACCCAGGGTTAAGGGAGTGTTAACTCCAACACAAGTGTTACGTGAACCATGGGTTAACACTGATTTGGTGAATAAGGCCGTAAGAAAGTTGGGCTTTCGTGATTAAAACTTAAGTTCAGTAGTTAGGCCTGATGCTAGGGTTAGCCAACACTAGAAGAACATTTCGTTCGATCTTGGGGGGGGGGGGGGGATATAATTTGTTGAGGAAATTCTCTGTTATGTAACTCCAGATGTACTAATTTCACTTTTCTAAGAGACGGGCAGGAAGTCGTCTCCTCTAGTTAAAATAATCAGAGGCCATTTCTTTCCACGACCGACTTTAAGATCATAACTGTGTATGGAGTTTAACAGAGGATTTTCAACATTGAGAATGGATCTGTGAAACTTCATCGCAAATTTCTGAATTTCAGAATAAATTGGCTTATTTCGGAGATCCTGGTTAATTGCATCATTACGGACATAACGAGTTGCTTGATCAAACCTACGTAAAGTAAGTACTACTGTCAAGTAAGACATGCGAATCCGTCACGTTATAAACAATGAAAGATAGCACATGTACTATGCATCATTGTAAATTCCACGTGATCTTACATACAATGCTTTTTGAACCAGCACATTATCTATAATAACTTGGGAAAAGTAAAACTTTCTTTTTGGAAAGTTTTTTTTTTTTTTTTTGTCCGATCCTATGTTACATGTTTTTTGGTTTATATGCTATAGATATATTTGTCTTAAATCCATAAAAAATGTGAATAAAAATTTAACTATAATCTATATATTAATAGGCAAGCATAAAATTTGTAGTCCCTTTTTAACATATTAATTATGGGAGTAGAGGGTTGAAAATGGTATCATTCGAAAGGTGTGGTTAGCCGGAAGGTGCGAATACAAATATTATTTTTTTACGATGTCAAGAAGGTATTTAAAAATACATTTATTTTTTATGCATTTCCCCCCATTTTTCCCTTTTATACACGTATTCCTTTACATTAAAAAATACCTAAAAGTAGAAAGTTGTTAAATCTGGCAATTTCATAAAGCTCAAATAAAACCATAGACACAGTAATTTGTATAATGTAGCATCTGTTAGAATACTATAGACTCCGAAATTCATATTTAATAATTAATCTAGACTCTTTCATTTTAAGACTCTAATTTTCAGTATGCGTATATGTAGATATATCAAACCCAATTGTTCCGCATTTTGATTACACCCTGCGGTTTTCATGATGTACATGTATCCTCTCTTATATCTTTTCGCTCTGTAAAAGGAATTCAGTAATGTATGTGTATCTGCTTTGAACAAGAAGAGCGAGCCTTTCGCTTGCTCTCTGAAACCAGCATATATTTTAATAAATAACCCAGATGAAATTCCCGTTCACAATTCATTGATTACTCAATATTAAATCCACAGTGTATAACCTGGAAAATATTCTAGATTTTTTTTTCAGAATAACCAGTGCTAAATTCTAATGAATGGAAAGGTGGAGAGAAATGCCAGAAATGATAGATAACTCGGAATGTAAGATACACATTTTCTTTATGTAAGAAGATTTTCAGGTAAGCGAATTTTACTTACCTATATTATCTACTCTGAAGTTATTATAAAATATTGAAATTTTAAATACATGATATATTTTAAAAAGGATAAATAGTAAGAGTTAAAATCGTACTCACGCCATATATATATATATAAAAGAATATTTTATTAAATTAATAGCATCACTATACGCAAGCAAAGTGATGACGTCACTGTCTGTCCATGGAGCCATGAAAAAAATTTTCTATGTTAATCGTCCATTGGATTTTTTGTAAAAAAATATTAAAAAATAACGGAAATTATCTGCCGATTTTAATTCCGATATTTGGGTATAGTTATATATAAGTTACTGTCTACATGTGTTTGATTGAGTTATTTTTTCTGTAAAATTGATAAAATTTTAATTTAAAATCACAAAACTCCAGAAAAAAAAAAGGCAAACTTCCAGTTTCGAATGCAAACATAAACATTTCATTTCAAAGGGTGATATTTAAACAATAAATATTCAACTAATATACTAAATAAAAGGAAAATGGATTTGTTACTAACTGCTGCATGTATAAGTAGACGATACGGAAAAAATTCCGATTTCCGTTTTTTGCTGAATTTACATGTTTTGAGTTTCTTTACGTTTCAATTAACTGAAATTGGCTACTTATTTTTTTAAAAAGTGTCTTTTTTTGCTAGCTTTTGCTGGTAGAAGAAGCAAGTAGAAGATACATAAAAACTTTTGATTTCCGGTTTTCGATGAATTTACACGTTTTGAGATTTCCTTGCATTTTAATTAAGTGAAATTGACTACTTATTTTTATTTTTTAAAAAGTGGATTTATTATTTTTTCCTCTGCATATATAAGTAGAAAATATAAGATTCAGAAAAGTTTTAGATTTTCGGTTTTCGACAAATGCCGCAGCTGTGTTGTAATTGCATTCCGTTTGGGACAAGGCAATAACTTTGCTTTGGCTCGCTTTGCAAAAAAGAAAAAAAAAAAAAAAAAAAAAATGGTCGAGTTTCGACCACTGGGCGATACTAGTTTAAATAATTTTATAAATGTAGGAAATATGCAAACAGATGTATACGTGATTGCAAATTACATTTCTAAGTACAATACTTGCCGTTTAACAAAATCACATTCGTCCTCAGATAAATTGATTTTATTAAGGGGCTGATTTTTATATACGGTGAATGTTCCACCACACAAGAAAAATACATTATTTCCCTGAATTTGGAAAGAAATTTCAAAAGGTAACGATTAATGTGATTAATAAACAATATAATTAATTGTTTCTTGAAAATAAGTAAATTAAATACATATTCCATATAAAACTAAAAAACTGATGAATAGTTCTTTGTTGTTACGGAGCAATTGATTATTTGCTATTTCTAACAAAAATGTAATACTGGTCGTATTTTTTAAATTCCACCTTGTTTCCCCAGTGTCCTTCTGAGTATATGAAATGCTTTATTTGCATCAGCTACTGAAGCTGGAGGTTCCCACTCCTTGTCTAAATCACTTTTCATCTTTACCCGAAGTCTCGCTTGAAAGGTATATAAAGCTTCAACTGCTTGAAGCTTGAATTATTCTATGCTTTCAATGCAGATAATTTCATTCAAAGTTTTTCATCAATGTTAACATTTCGAAACAAATCTTCCTTAAGTTGATCCTCACCTTGAAAGATTTTTCCTTGAGAATCTTCTTTTGACTTAAATACACACGTTAAGAAGATTTTTGGGATAATGTTTATCGCTACGCTGACCCAAGAATATTTTATGTAATATATTGCTCACAGGTGCCATTTCATACGAATTTTGCTTTAATATTTATAGAAGATGCCAATGAATCAAGTACATCGATACCTGTCACAGATTTTATGTCTGTTTCCTGTCTGTAATGACAGTTTTTAGCTATGATCCTTAAACAAGTGGTTGAATGACAATAAATGTTTGAAGTGAAATAATAGGTAGCTGTTACAATGTTAGACCTGTAGGATGTATAGCGCAATTGTTCTGAACCAGAACAATATTTTAGTTTGTTTTTTGTCCCATTGAACTTAGAAAAATCCTAGAAGATTACAAATGTCATCCATGAATTTTTATTATTGCGTAAATCTACAGAGGAATTCTCTATTCCTCAAAACTATAGAGCTTTTTTGTTGTCAGAACGTTAGTTAGTTGTTTAATTTTCTTACATCCTTAAATGTTTTCTGCCTTGACCACATGAGTGTGCTTTTGTAAAACCCAAGAAAACAGTGAACATAAATTTTGAAATTTTGAACTGGATCATAGCATTTCAGAAAAAAAGTCTGTTTTCCAATAACCACTGTGAAAACTTTTGAGCCCTGTTTTTCTCCGTAAATTTGTGCTAAACGAGTTTGCAATGTTTCTGAAAGTTTCGGAGTAAGGTTTACAGAATTCCTCATTCATCTGAACTTTAAGTTTTTTTTTTGTTTTTTTTAACAAAATTGTGCAAGTGAATAAAATTTTCTTCAACCTGCATTCTTGAACAAATCTACTGCCTCAATTTCTTAAGCTTTTCCTACGTAATTCCAGTTGTGCTACAAATTTGGGCATTATTATTTTCATGTTTAAGCAAACTGCATAAAGCAAATTCATGAATCCCAAGTTCTGTTACGCCTTCCTTTGGCTTCATTTGAAGAAAATTATCCTTATTTTACCAAAATTTCACGCTTTTCTTCTAAATTAAAATCTTTCCGCTTAAATCTTTTGCTTCTTGGTGGTTTTTTTTTTTTTTTTTTTTCAAAAAAAAGAACTAGAAACTATCTTCTGATAATTAAAAATGAAAAAAAAAAAAAAAAAACGCTAGCGAATTAAAGCAAATTTCTAACTTATTACCGTGGTAAAAATACATCCCTTGAATTCATTACTGTTTATTTTGTTACTATGCTGCAGCTATAAAATTTTCGATAAAGAGAGATAGGGGAAGGATTGCTGTTTTTTATTTTCTTTTTCATTTCAAAAATTAAAAATTCACAGTGTAAATAAAAATATTTTTAGCGAGCATAAATCCTCATTTTTCCTGCTAAAAAGAAATTTTTAAGTTTATTAACTGGCGATGCTGATTTTATTAAGCAACGGTTTTAAAGGTAGTTTATATTGATTTAACTCCGTTTCTCCGTTTCTGGCAATCTGATCAGACTAAGCGGCTGATTTTATTAACCAGTGAGTTTATTATACGGCGTCTACTGTATATATTTGCCGTTGTATACAAACTTTTTATAGATATCTTACACTGTAGCATATTTGTGAAAAGTACTTTATGATTGTCGTACTCATTTGATCAATAAATACGCTTTTCTTTTTTTAAAGGAAAATTTGAATTGATGGTTTGTTATATAGAAATTAATATGAAATCTGTTTTCGAAATCCACGGAAATAGAATCGATTACGCTTTGCCAGTCTTGTATAAAGCGATATTATGCCAAAACTGGTAAGACGACCAGCATTACTAAAGAATTCCCGCCAGGTGAAACTCGCCTGTCCGTTACTTACGAAACAAAAATAACAGAAAACAAAACACACGAAATAAATGCTTTGATTTTCTCTTACCATGAAATCTGAGGGTTTTTTTATTTTTATTTTATTTATTTATTTATTTATTTATTTTGTATCACATCGAGAGCGAGGGGTTTCAAACGTGTCGGTAATTAAATCTAATCTACATTAAAAAAAAAAAAAAAAAATGCATTTACTGATTTTTAGAGATACATTTTCGGAATCTAGCACAATGTTAACCATTTCTATTATTATGTATTTAGAAGGAAAATATGAATGTTATTGGATTGCTTAAAATAAAGAGAATATCAACTCGAAGATCAAGAAACGTCTAAATATATTTTTTAGATGAAATAATACATTTTTTGCAATTTTATTGAAAAACTTAGCGTTGTTTTTGTGAATGGAATTGTAATTTAAAATTATTATTATTATTTTACTGACGCATAAAAAAAGAAGCTATGCTTATTTGTACAATTCAATTTCAAGCTTGTTGAAATTGTAAATTCTGAAAAGAAAAGAAAGAAAGAAAAGTTCGGAACTTTATAGGGTTTTAAAAACATATTTTCAGTTTTAAAATGTATTCAAATAAGCAGGAATAATGATGCTATCAAAAACACACTTTATGTGTAACAATACAGAAATGAATTTGTTTGCTATAACGTTGCTAGAGGGAGGGGGGGGGGAGGACATTTTTCTTCAATAAACCAATAAAAAAAATTATTATTATTTTCTTTTCTTGACTAAGAATTATTTACCAATGAATTTAGAAAAAGAATTTATGTAAAACTTAAATATATATATATATATATAGTTATGTATGAGTTATTGTGTTTGTTTTAAACTAATTTTTCGTTTTACAGTAAAAAATACTGTAAACCGACTTTGCAAGAAAAAAAAAAACCTCTCTGTATTTAAAATAAATAAAACCACTGTATTTGCTGCGATTATATTCTTTTTTTAAACTTTAAAACAATTTTATGATTTTTTTAATAACGAAACATTTTTTTGTAAGAATTGATTATTTATTTTGTTAACCGAAAACAAAAGAAAAGTTTAAATAATTTTGTTAATCTAAACAAAATCCTTATTGAAATACATTTAGACAGAAATTTTCATTGTATTTCAACCAAATTTTGTTGCTAATAAAATAATAGTAATAAGACTAATGATAAGAATAACGATAATAAGAATAATAAAAACATTTATCTCAGAGCGATTTTATCATTTTATACACTGGCACAAGATAAAATTCAACATTTCTTGAAAAGCACGCTGCCAATTAAATAGTTATTTTATCTGAATCTTTTTTTTTATTATTATTTTTTTAGTGCTGTTTCGCCATTTTTTTACTAGACATTTTATAAAAATGGTGAAATTTAGCTTCAAATTTCTAATACTTTTGGTTGTACCTACATTAGGAATAGCTGACAAAATTTTTTGGTGAATCTTTGAACGTTATTTTTAATAGTGCATGTATATCATGTTCTGATTTAAATAATTAATTAATTGACATTCGTTTGATGTAAAGCTGTTCTTATTAAAAAAAATATTTATTTATTTATTTATTTTTTTATATATAAACTGAACATGAAAATATATTTTAAAAGTTGATAATTGACAAGACTATACTCTAATGAAAAGGAAAACTGAAAAACAAATTGAAAAATCTTGATAAAATTAGCAATATAATTAGCAATCATGAAATTCCGTTCATTTGTATTTTCTTTTCATTTGTTATTTTAATTGTGTTTATCACCAAGACATGTTGTACGAAGATTGGGATCAACAAAAATCAATATAGCGTCATAATTTTTTTTTTTTTTTTTTTTTTAAGAAATAAAAATATTGATAAACATAATGAAATAAAAATATTAACATTATAAGATTTAAAATAATAAGAAAAAGAAAATAATAAAGAATGTTTATTCAAATAATAAATAGTTTGTACTCCTTGTTCGTTAGTAATAATAATATTAATTATTATTATTATTGCTCAAAAAGTTAGCATTTTTCAGACATTTTTATACCATTTTTTAAACTATTCATATTCATATTCTTTTGTTTTTCATAAATTATACTTTTAGATGAAAGTTTTTTTTTTTTTTTTTTACACAACAAAAAATAATAAGAAGATTTATGTTATTAATCTAATGCAATTTTAAGCTCGTTCCATTTATCAAATCTGAAGAAAAAAATTTTCGTAAAGTTTCAAAAACATTTTTTTCTTTTCTTTTTTAGTTTGAAAATTTTCCGACATATACAGCAACAACGAAACTATGAAAAACAAACTGTTTTATATATTATATAAAAATATAGGGAGTAAAATAAATGATAAAACTTTCTTTCTGTTTTCAAGTCATGTCACGCCGCATTATAATGGTTTATATATTTACTTTTTTTACTTGTTTCTTCTATAATATAGTTTAAAGTTTTATATGACATAAAATTTATTTATCTCTGTTTTGGCTCTTATTCAACGGAATAGCCTGAGGTAGTTTATAGAAGAATAAATTTGTTTGCGTCCCAAGGACTTAAAAAATAATGCTATCCGCAAACATATTTTTTATTTTTATTTATTTATTTATTCATTTATTTATTTATTTATTTTTGCTTTTAATAATAGATAAAATTTTTCATAGACAGTAGACAAACCTTATTAATACTCTTTTTTTAAAAAACGATTTAAAATATCCAACTTTCTTAATTTTTTTATTTCTTTGCTTTTGTAATCCATAATTAGGAATTTTGCTATTTTAACATGGACATTTTGCTGGAAATGAAATATTATAATAATTCCGTGTTATACAAAAATTGAAACATTCACTATTGGCCGGCAATTGGTGGCGTCACTGAAGGTCGCTATTGCTTTTTTCAGTTCTAAAAGAAAAATATGCAACATTGGTTAGATGCGCTACAGTGTCATTAAAATCTGTAGATTAATTATTATTATTATAATATATATATATATATATATATATATATATATATATATATATATTCCTCATGAAAAGCAGATGAAGAAAAGACAAAGAATATTAAAGCGAGAAAATAAAATTTTAAACCTTCAAAATACCAGTTTTTTTTTCAATGAAATTGTTTAACCAAAATTAGTAAGTTTTCTTTTTGAGAATAATTACATTCATATTACATTCATATTCATATAGGTATCAGAAAGTTTATCGTTTTGAACCTTGGAGGAATTTACCAATCATCTTGGAAATTTTCGTATCTCGTTTAATATAAAGCATTGTTTTATCGAATAAGAGATAAATAAAAGATTTTTATGGAGATAACTCTTCGAAGAGATATTTTTTATACATTTTTTTTTTTATGTAAATAGTTAAAATAACAGTTTATGCGCAATATTAAAAATGTAACGTTCTAAATGTTCTAAATGTACCAGTTTCAACCAATTTTTAATCTTAGACAAATACTCAACAATTGATCTATTATTGTATATTTAAATATATTAAATCTTTTAAATAAAATTATTGGCCAATCTAAAACATCAAAAGTTTTAATTTCCTTTAATAAAAGAATGTATCAAAATGTGACATTAAATATATATATATATATATATATATATATATATATATATATATATATATATATATATATATATATATATATATATATAAGAATTTGAATTACTTTTTTATCTTAAACAAATGTCTCATAATATATACATTTGTATCTATCGTTGCAGATGTTTAAATTTATTGAATCTCTCGGTTACAATTACTGACAGTATTAAAACTTTAAACACCTTTATTTAGTTAAATGAACAAATATATTGAAATTTAGCATTGCAATTGTAAAAGTTCATAATCGTATGCAAATACCTAGCAACTTCCAGATTTTGATCTATCGTTGTACGTGTATTATAATATCTGCTCCATCACATCCTGAGTTCTCAAAAGCTGTTGCCAAGGGCGAATAAACAAAAGATGAAGTGAAAAATTCGGAAGAAGTAAACGTGATTTTGAAGTTTGAAACCGGACGACGATGTAAACTAGAAACATGTGATGAATTCATTATCAAGCATTGTGTTGGCAAAAGTTTTAGAGAAGTGTATTGAAGGAATGTTGTAAAAATTCAAAGTAAAAATTTTCCTACAAAATTCTGAGTTCATTTTGATTACTTAAAAGCTAAATTACTTAAAAACATGTTAAAATTTTCTAAATGCATTACTTTAAAATAGTTTTAATTATTAAATATTTATTAATGTACTAACAATATCATTTAGAGGTGTATGCTGAAGAAATAAAATTCAAACATGAAATTTTCCTGCGACAATCTGAGCTCACTTTGATTATTAATAAGCCATTTTATTGAAAAACATACTTAAAAGTTCCTAAATGCAATGGTTTAAAATAGACTTCGGTTATTAACTAATTGTTAAAGTACTAACAATAACGCTTCATTTTAGAGGATTTTGTTGAAGGAATGTTCCAAAATTCAAAGAAGGAAAAAATGTTATACAATATCTGCGCTTATTTTTATTGTTTATAAGCTCGTTATAAAAAAATGTGTTTGAAAATTTCTAAAAGCATCGATTTAAAACATTTTACAATTATTCAATATCATTTAATTTAGAGGAATGTATTAAAGAAACATTTTAAATATTTCAAAGATAAAATCCTCGTACAACAGCCTGAGCTCATTTTGATTATTAATAATCATATTATTTAAAAGTTTGAAATTCATAAAATTTGAAATATATTTTCTTAAAGCAATTTAAATATTACTTCGTTATAGAGAATTGTATTGAAAAAATGTCATAAAATTCAAAGAATGAATTGTCTTACAAAAATCTGATCATATTTGAATTATTTATGCGTTATTATTATTATTATTATTATTATTATTATTATTATTTACTTTCAAAATACAATAATATTGAAGAATTGTTATAAAATTAAATTTAGGTTTTATCAGACAATAATTTGAGTTTATTTTGATTATTTTTAAGCTAGTTGTTTAAAAATTTTAAACGTAATAACTTGAAATACATTTTAATTTTTAAGTTACTGTTAAAATGCCTAAAATATAATTTTATTTTTGCGAGCTCTATTAAAAGAAATTTTAAAATATAACGAAAAATTTTTTATGTAAAACAATCTGAAAGAATGTTAGAAATGGTGCAAAATTTAAAGAAGGAATTTTTAATATCTGAACTTTTTTTGATTATTAACAACATAGATTTTTAAAAATTATTTTATAAAATTTTTAGATGTGTTAAATATTAAATAGTTCTTAAAGATAATAAAAATAACGTTTCGTTGACAATAATGTAGTAGCAACAGAAAAATTTAATAATTTAATTATGTAATAAATTAATATCTTGTTAAAGTTTTCTGAAAATTTTCTTTCTTTTACTCAATAAAGTAACTGGATTAAATTATTTTATGTATATTGAAATTTTTATCTAAAGATTAAATCTAAAACATTAACCTAAATATTAACATACTTTACTTTATTGCAAGATAAATTTGAAATCATATAAATATTTCTTTTACATAGTTTATTGGTGAGTGAATATTTTCTTAGTAATATATATATATATATATATATATAATAGATAACGTAATAAAATTTAATCTTAAAATTTAGCAATTAATAGAACCAAAACAATAACAGCACACTAAAATATAGAACTGAATTTAACATAGAGGAAAGAATGACACAAAAAGTTGCGATATAGATAAGGAACGAATGAGTTACCATACTAACTTAAAATACTTACGCCGACCTGAAGGATAATAAAAAAGGACCATTAAACTTGTGAAAGAGAAAAAAGATAATAAACCACATAATCAATTGGATATAAATGCTTAAAATTAGAAGCATACGTTTCAAGGGGCGCATACTTCATAAAGCAGAGAAAGCTGCAACGATTTCGTAAAACGATATTGCTAATCATGGCAATTTATATCATCTCACGCCCCGATCAATGCAGCAAAAAAACCATAAAGAATGAGAAAAAAGTGAAAAATTAAATTAAAACAAAGAATAAATAAATATTAATTAAAATCTTAAAGGAAACCAAAGTAATAACCTGAAATAATCAGAGTATCCACATGGAAAACAGTTAACACAAACTGGAAAAATGGTTGATGCCAAAACCTAAATTGAAGTTAAAATAATAGCTCGACAGATATCGATTAATCGAAAATACTTCAGAACAATTACATTAAAGATAAAATACACAGAGTGAATATTAAATGATAATGTTAAAATTAATACTAGTAGAGTTAAATTAAATCGTACCAAAAATATTAATAATTAAATCGTTTAAGATAAGGACTGAAGAATGAAGGTATAAGACTACTGAGTACAAGCGCCATCTTTCGGTTAGCTATAAAAACATTAAGTCAGTTAAATAAGATGTATTGACTGAAAGATTAAGATAATTTAGAAGTATTAACAGCAAGATTAAGATAATTTTTAAGATTTTTATTTTGAAGTCAAATTATTAAGTGTAAAGTTTAAGATAATTTAGAAGTATTAACAGCAAGATTAAGATAATTTTTAAGATTTTTATTTTGAAGTCAAATTATTAAGTGTTAAGTTTTAAGAAGACATAATTACAAGCAATAATGCCAAAGAGCACATATATATATATATATATATATATATATATATATATATATATTACTTCTTGTCTTCATATCTCTGTTTACAGAAATATCATTCTCAATCACCTCTTTCGTATAGATAATCTTTGTTCAGTTAGGTTTAAAAACAAAAATATCTATCACATTATTAATGTTGCTACAAAAATGGGTAATCACAAAAAATTTATTTATTCACTTATTTATCATAAAGGGTCTCTGTCTAACAAAAAAAAAAAAAAAAAAAAAAAAAAAAAAACTACTAAGGTTTAAGTAAAAAAAAAAAAAAAAAAAACTGGTGGATGGGTGGGCAGATGTTTGATTAAGGAGGAAGGGTGGTGTTGTTTGGCTGGTTGGTTGGGAGGTTATGATGCTGAATAAAATTTAATTTAAAAAAAAAAGGTGGGGGGGGATTACTGTAAGTTACATTCTTATTTTTCTGGTTGATACTATGAATTATGAAATCTTTTATCCTTAAATTTAATTATGTGCATCTGGCTACTTGAGGCTTCCCTTGTTAAGTTTGAACAATCCATCTATCTGCATAACAAAAATAAATAAGATCTTATATTATTAAAAAAAAAAAATCTTTAAAATTATAATTTTAATTATTGATGACTGCCTTATAATGCTTATCCTTATATGTGTGCTCTTTGGCATTATTGCTTGTAATTGAGTCTTCTTAAAACTTAACATTTAATACTTTGACTTCAAGATTACTTTATTTTGGGTTAATCATAAGTTCAATTCTTCTTATTACTTAATTGGTGCTAAAAATTCTTCTTATTACTTGATTGGTGCAAAAAAGTATCTTAATATTGCAGTCAATACTTCTAAATTATCTTAATCTTTCAGTAAATACATCTTAATTACGCTCCTTATTGCATTGGCTTCTTCTCCTAAAATTATTTAACTGACTTAATGTTTTTATAGCTAACCGAAAGATGGCGCTTGCACTCTGATGTCTTATGCCTTCATTCTTCAGTCCTTAACTTAAACGATTTAATTATTAATGTTTTTGGTACGATTTAATTTAACTCTACTAGTTTTAATTTTAATTAACTTTAAAATCTATTTTAACATTATCATTTAATATTTACTCTGTGTATTTTGTCTTTAATGAAAATGCTCTGAAGTATATTCGATTAATCGATATCTGTCGAGCTTTTATTTTACTTCAATTTAGGTTTTGGCATCATCCTTTTCTCCAGTTGGTGTTAAATGTTTTACATATGGTTACTCTGCTTTTTTCATGATATCACTTTGGTTTCCATTAAGTTTTTAATTAATCTTTATTTAATCTTTGTTTTAATTTAATATTTCACTTATTTCTCATTCTTTATTGTTCTTACTGTATCGATCGGGGCGTGAAATGATATAAATTGCTATGAATAGCAATATCGTTTTACGAAATCGTTGCAGTTTTCACTGCTTTATGAAGTATGCGCCCCTTTATGAAAAGTATGCTTCTATTTTTAAGCATTTATATCCAATTAATTCTGTGATTTATTATTTGTTTTCTCTCTCATTAGTTTAATGGTCCTTTTTTATTATCATTCAGGTCGGCGTAAGTATTTCAAGTTACTATCGTAACTCATTGGTTCTTAATCTATAACGTAACTTTTTGTGTAATTCTTTCCTCTATGTTAAATTCAGTTCTATATTTTAGTGTGCTGTTATTGTTTTAGTTCTATTAATTGCTAAATTTTAAGATTAAATTTTATTACGATATCTATTATTTATATATATATATATATATATATATATATGATGATTTTTTTTTTTATCTTATTGGTCATTGGTGTTTCAGTGATCTTCTATCTGTTGCTTGGCTTCTACTATGCTTAATAGATCATCTTTATTATATATATATATATATATATATATATATATATATATATATATATATATATATATATTAATTGAATTGATTTATGCATTTTAGATGTATACCAATAAAGATAAAGCATTACTGCTATGTGATTTATAAATATAATGAAATATAATATTTATGAATAAAATAATAATACGTCTGTTTATTCCGTTAAATACATAATTATTATAAAAATCATTTATTGTTTCTTCGTACTGTAAGAAACAAAGTATTTATTAAAAAAAAAAAAAAAAAAAAAAACATATACAGTGTTATTGCTTTCCAATTAATTATGGCTTAATTTCAACTACATTTTTCCGGATTTGACATTGCAGTTGTAATAGTTGCACTGCATTTCAATGAACAAAACGATAATACGATGGAACCACAACATAAACCAAAATAAGTATGGAAATTACATACATTTTTTGAAAGAACTGAAAACTAGTAAGTAAAATTCATTTATTTACAATACAGACTGGTATACAAAATTTAAAGCAACTTGTTTTCTCGTTTGCTTCTTTTGTGCATAATTTTGAAACAAATGAGTATATAAGCATAAAATTTCGATGGCATGCTAGTTGTTATCAATTTTATATGATTTTAATATAATTAATAATTTTTAAACTGATATTAATTCACACTTTATCAAAAGTAAGCTTTCGAAGAAAAGAAAAATAATTTAAACAATTTCAGAAAAAAAAAAAAAAAATCTAAAGAAGGAATGTTATTAAAGACGCATTACACCTAGGTTAAGATACACCTGCCTGGAAATGTTATAGTAAAATTAGGTTTTTCTTCCGCTATTCACTTTTCTTTTTCTTCCATAACAGACTTTTTTTTTAAATATATAAATAGCTATTAATTTTTAAACTATAAACATCACCAGAATAATAAAAATGTACGGGAATAATTTTAGCAAATATCTCATCCAATTTTCATGTTCGTAGGTAAATATATATTTTTAAAGGCTATTCGCATACTTGAAAAGGGAGAAAAAAGTAGAAATATAAAAGTGAATGCAGAAAAAAAAAAAAAAAAAAAAAAAAAAAAAAAAAAATCTGTTTTCAGTTGAACATTTGGAGGCATGCGTATCACCTCATCTATCTGTAATGCATCCTTAATAGCATTTTTCATTTTTTCTTTCTAAAATTTTTTCACTTTTTCTTTTCTTTTTTTTTTTTTTTTTCTTTGAGAAAAATTGAAGTAATATCTGTTTAAAATTATTATTTATGTTAAAGGTACATATATGATATATGTTTGAACTAATGAATTAAGAATAAACGTGCCACCGAACTTTTATGTTCATGTATTCATTTATTTAAAAATAATGTGTAAAAGAAGAAAACAAAACCAGGCTGTTATTTCAATTTTCTACAGAAGTCTAGTTAAGATCCCGAATATAAATCATTAGGAGTTTATAAATTTTAAAAATACAATTTAATAAGTATATAAATATTATTTTAATTCTATCAGTTTAGTCATAATAAAGATCAATTTGCAATTTCGAAATATGTTGATTTAAACGATTCATAATTGCAATGCTATTTTAATTCGATTTTTTTAATTAAATACATTTAATATATTTTCATTTTTAAGCAAAGTGCATCTGAAGCAAGTCTTTAAAATAATACGCTGCAATCGTATAAAATTTGATGCATAAAAACATAAGTTAATAAACATTAAAATTATAATTAATTTATATACATTGCAATAAAAATGAGGATTTTATTTTAAAGCTGATAAAAGCTATCCTAGTATTTTTTGTTGTTGTTAATAATAAGTACTTTTACAATTATTGACTAAAAACGATAATGAATAGTTAAGCATAACTGATAGTGATAACTATATTGAGCATTTAATATTAAATGATAGACGATTATTAAATATATTTAAATTCGTTACAGTTATCTTCGTGGGTTCAGAGGCTGGGTGCCTTCAGGAATATTTATTAAGCATATTCTGAAATGCAAGTAACTGTGATAACTACATTGGGATCATTTATTATCAAAAAAGAGGAGACGGTTAAATGTATTTAAGTTCGTTACTAGATATTTTCCTGTGTTCATATTTTAGATACATTTATGATTATTTATTAGGAGTGTGCAGGTAATAATGACAACCATACCGAGTATTTGATATTAAATGACAGAAGACGATTTAAACATACTTAAATCCGTTACTAGTATATTTTCGGGTTGAAACATACTTTTCAGATTATTTATAAGGCGTTTGTAAATGTTGAACCTGATATTTTCAAACACTGGAGCAAATTAGCCTTTTACTGCCTGAACACTACTGGACTAAGAAACTGCATTGTATAAAAATTGTTCTATTTGAAACTTTTGCAATCTGTCTATATCAGAAGGTAGGTTGTTTTTTAATAGTACAGTAAACTGTTCTATTGAGCTCCACAAACTTTTGTAAGAGTATAATTTGCATGATTAACACACCGACTAGAAACCTGTTGTTGCTCCACGCTACACTCATGTCTATTTTTTAATCACAAAGGCAACTACTTGCAATATGCTGTAAAAGCATTGTCAGCATTTATTGTGGGACGCTTAGAATATAACAGAATGAAATATTTTTCCATATTACGGGATATAACCATAGAAAGGAAGCAATGAAAAGTTTGACTTTAATGCGTAGTATTTTATACGTAGATAATACAAATTTATATTATAGTAAAACCAATTAGGAATCTCTCATAAATTATGTTCTGTATTTGTAGGAGGGAGGGAATTGCCATTATCAACAAAACTGCTAAAAGACAGTTTTTGATTTTATACATAAACACGAATATTTGTAGTACAACATTTCTGGTTGAATGGTGGATGAAACAATATATTATATAGCCTTAATGTTATTTCATTTTTATACACCTTCCCTTCATGTATTCATTTAAAAGAACTTATTTAATTTTATAGATCTAATATAGCTTTATCACATGTCATCATCTTTTTCAACTAAATCTCAATTTGAGTGTAATAATTCAACTTTCTACAAAAAGTATTACATTTTTCTTAATCCGCCATTTTATTTTATTTTTAATTCCCAGAACTGTTTTCTAATTTTCATTTTATTTTGGATACTACTTTTTTTTCCCCCTCCATTTATCTTTTCTTTTCTTTTTTATGCATGAGTATTAATACATATATTGTCCTTTGTAGCGACTGTAACGTAACAGTTAGGAAAAAAATACCATTTTTGGCGTTATTACTAAAACATATAGAAGAGAAATTACATTTTTTCTAAAACTTCATGAAGGATTATGCTTCAATATTTTCCCTAAACCAATTGTTAAGGATTCTTTTTAATTTACAGCTTACGATTTTTTTTTTTTACAAGGATTTTATTCTTCATCATTCAATATCAGTTTTTTATTTTCGTTACCCTTTACTGCAATATCTTTACAGTGTTACCTGACCTAGAGGAAAATTACGGAATTTCATTGATACTTAGATTTTAAGTACAAAGTAAAAATTTTCCATAATTTTAATTAAAAGTAAATAAATAAATATATGACCGCAATTACTAGTTTAAAATCGATAAGTGTATTTTTTTTTTAATTAGTTTAAATTCTTAAAATTATCTTTACAGTTCTTAAAATAATCAAAACCTAATTTATACTTTAAAATCATTCTGAAATAAATAAATAAACTACATTGTAAAGTAAGTAAATAAATAAATTAGAAGAAAAGGTTTGTTGCACTTGACTGTCCTCAACTGGACTGATCCTCTATACAATCATAAAATTCAACCTGTTGCATTAATCAAGGGGAGAGGAAGGCTGCTTTATATATTCGTACATGCACTTGATTTTAACAGTCAAATCAAATGCTTCAACGACTCAATAGTCCGAATCGTGTTTCAAAAGGCTCACGCCTGATTTAATCTTTTTTAAATATTTTATTTAGGTTTCGGAGTTTCTAATTATATATTTTATCTATTTTATTTTTACCTATTTATTTGTTTTACAAAGACTTTACAAACAATTTAAAGAAAGTCTGAGTTAAACCCCTTTCATTAATCTCTTCAATGATTTAATATAGTCCGCAAATTCCCTATTAAAAGAGCCGTAAATACCAAGAGAATAATTATTTCCAGAATTTTTAAAACGTATTATAACTAGAAATTAGTATACAATTACAAAACATAACTATATGAGGAGCCGAACGGGGTGGCCAAATCGTATAACGTCTCAATTATACATTTAAAGATTTAAAACATTTCGAGAAACGCATTTACATTTAATTAAGTTACTACGCTTTCTCTCTACGGGAGAAAAAATCAATTTTAAAACCTCTGGTTTGAGTTTGTTAAGCTATTTCCCAATTTGTCTCCTTTTAAATTGCACCATTAGAAAACTTATGGATACTTTCACTAATTTAATGATGCCACGGAAAGCACTACCTTAACGAAGTTAAGATAAAGTCAATTATTTTCTAAAATATATCTTAATCCTATTAAAATTAATTTATTCTGGTCGCAAAATAACATTTTCTTAAAATAAATTCGAAACCTTCTAATAATGTTTCCGAAACACATTTTAATAGCGAATAGTATTATTCAAAGAAATTAATATTGAAATTTTAGGCCATAGAAGTCTGGTCGGTAAGAGCAGAGAGCTCGTCATTGGAAGATTGCGAGTTCGATCCTCGATCCGGCCGAAGGCCGTCATATACGCTAATGGCGAGCGGTGCACGTTAAACCTGTCGTGGTCACAGATTCCTTCGAGTTTCTCTTAAAATTTTATGTCTGGGGGTACTGGATCAAGGGTTTTACTAGGCCCTGATCTGGATCAAAGTTCGATTTCTTGTTGTCTGCTGGTGCTGCCATCTTTCACCATTTTTCCGTGCTAAATCGTTCTTAAACCACTTGTGGTGTTCCTCTAAAAAACGGAAGGCGCTCCCCTGCCGCCTTAAATCCGGATGGTTTCACTACCAACACTCCGGATTTCCGAGTGGCATAAGAAACAAAAACAATACCGAAATTTTATTTATATATATATATAATTAGCGGAATTTAATTGCAATCATATTTGTGTTGTTTTGCTTAAATAAATTAATTTATAAGAAGAATAATTATATGTACTTAGTTATTTGGAAGAACAATATCTTAAAACACTTTAATAACCTTTACTTTTTATTTAGGGGAGACCGGGGCACAATGGGCCACTTTTACACTCTTAATTTTTTTCTTCATAAAATAAAGAAAAGCAATGTAATCGAAAAAAATAGAGAACAATCTCTAAGCCTTTCTTAACATCTCTTAATTTTTTTATAACAACAATTCCAATACATTATGAATGAAAAAATAAATTCTGAGCACTTATAAAGTGCACCACTGTGCCCCATCACTGGGGGCACAGTGAACCAGCCTCTTTTGTTTATATTAAATTGATATAAATTACTTTTCTTTTTTCTTTTTTTCTCTAAAATTAGTTTCTTATACTAGTCTAGTCTAAATAACACAATTCAAGCATTTTCATGAAATAAAATAAACAAAATTAAATTAAAATAAAATAAACAAACAAGAAATGAAATTTCAGTAAGAAAATTTATTAAGTTAAAATAGATATTGTTTTTTTATTCTTTTATTAATATTATATAAATCGAACATTTTTTTAAATGCAGATATTAATAATTATTATGCCACTTTTCAAATATTTAATATTTTTTAAATTATTTTGAGATATAATTAATTTACATTATATTTGTAGGATAAATTTAACTAAAATATATTAAGCTACTTCTTTTGCTTTTCACATGTGATCTCTAAAATCAAGTATAATAATAAATTATTTCTACTATTTGTTAAATAAAATTTTTTTTTTCTTTTATTAATACTATATGATTCAAATAGTTAATAAATTTAAATATTAATAATAATTACATTACTGTTCAGATATTTATTCTTTTCAGAAATTTATTATAATTTTTATTTTATTATAAAATTAAGATTTCTTACTTTGAGATATTAATACTGTTGCGACTTCTCTTTCGCACCTGGTTCTTTTCTTCCACTAAATTCATCTCGAGACACATTAAGACACTGATCACGCTGTGTTTACTTTTAAAGATTTTACTTTTACTTACGGCACAAACATAAAATACATAAAGAACACATAAATTAACATCAAATAAAGTATTTTTAAACCAACATATAGAATGGAACGTTAGTCCATCTTGATTCACATACGCACACACTGTTGCCACCCTTTCGTACCAAACTTTTCAGTTCTTGTTTTTGGATAATCTCGAAATCAGAGGTGCGGCGTTCACACCTTCCCTCCAGTTTCACTTGAGGGACAATGGCCTTCACAGTGAAACTACTAACAAAAATTTGTGGATAATTTATATAACTGTCCATGAAAGTCTAATTGTCCTTTTAAATTCTTAGTTATTGTTTCATCTTTAAATAAATGTTCATGAAAGTCTAATTGTCCTTTTAAATTCTTAATTATTGTCTCATCTTTGACCTAATTATGCAATGTTCCATCAAGAGCAATAACATTTATATTTCACTTAAAATTTAAATATTTTCTATGGTATAAAATAAGTAACATTTAAACACATAAGAGAAATAATATATATATATAATATATATGAATAAACATTTATCCTGACATGGATTTTCTTATGCACTTGAAATAATCTTAATGAATTAATATACTTGAATATAAGAAACAAAATAAACACACACATATATATATATGTAATAACAAATACAATATTAAACTAACTTATGACTTTATTCATGAATGCGTGATAAAGCATCTGCAATAGTATTACTGCTTCCTGGCTTATGAGCAATAGTCACTTGATAGCGAGATAGAGCCAATGCCCATCTTTGTAATCTGGCGTTCTTAGGAACTGTTTCTGTCAAATATTTTAAAGGGTTATAGTCCGTGTGTAAGATAATAGTGGCTCCATAAGTCCACATTTCGAATTTACCTAATGCCCATATTACAGCATAAGCTTCCCTTTCAATAGTGCTCCACTTTGATTGAGCAGGGGTCAGTTTTTGGCTTGCGAAAGTTATAGGTTTCAGTTTATTCTGCTCATCTCTCTGCATTAGACAGGCTCCAATTCTGGTCACTGAAGCATCAGTATCGATTTCAAAAGGTTTCGACATATCAGGTGTATACAGAGATGTTATAGAGCACAAACAATTCTTTAACGAATTAAATGCGCTTTCGGCTTCTTCTGACCATGGAAGGTCGTTTGGCACAGTTTTTCGAGTTAAGTCCGTTAAAGGTTTTGCTATATTGGCATACCGAGGCACATAGTCTCTGTAATAGTTAAATAATCCTAGGAGTGACTTCAATGTTTTCTTTGTTTTAGGGGCTTTCAAATCTTTAATAACTGATATCTTGTCCGGATCTGGGCCATGCTCTCCTGAGCCTACCACATGTCCTATATATTTTACTTTCGACATCGCAAACGAGCATTTCTGTAAATTTGCCGAAAAATTCAATTTTTTCAGAGTTTCTAAAATGGATTTAATATGATTAAGATGATCTTCCCAGTTTGAAGAAAATATGATAATATCATCAAGAAAACTTTCGGCGTAGTCACTATGAGGTCGTAATACTTGATTCATTATTCTTTGGAATGTTGCTGGTGCTCCAGATAACCCAAATGACATCACCTTCCACTGATACTGACCCTTTGGAGATACAAAACTGGTTAAATCTCGGCTTTGCTCTGCTAAGGGTATTTCCCAATATCCCTTAAGGAGATCTAAAGTTGTCAAGTAACGAGCTCCACCAGCTTTAAATCTAAGATTTTCTGAATTCTGCATAGGAAAAGGTGGAATTCTACTAATTGAGTTCAGCTCTCTGTAGTCCACGCAAAGTCGGACAGTTCCATCTTTCTTGGCTACACATACCAATGGATATGCTATTTCTGCTGGAGAGGGTTCTATCAGGTCTTTTTCCAATAATTCTGCTATCTGTTTTTCTATATTAGATCTTAATGTTTCTGGAACTTTATAAAGATGAGGTTGTTTCCTCTCTACTCCAGACTTTAACTGGATAACATGTGGAGGAACTTTGGCTTTATTTAATTCCCCATCAAATATTGTTAGATATTCTTTAATCAGATTCAACAGCTGTTTATATTGCTTTGCTGATATCGAATTTGATTTTATATCAGCTTTTAGTTCTTCATCTGTTACTTGCCGTGATTCTACGGGCGCATGTTGTATATCTCCAAACTCTTCATCTGTTTCGTAAATAATTCCTACAGCTCTGACAGGTTGAATATATTTACGCAATTTATTTTGATGAAGATGTCGAACACTTCCATCAGGTGTTTGACATAAAAAGAATGTGGAGACTTCTTTTCTACTATTTCTCCTGGTCCTTTCCATTTTGAACAAAGACGATTTGTTGAATCAGGGATTAACACTCCAACTTCATCCCCAACAGAAAATTCGGTATCTTTTGACCGTAAATTATGATAATGTACATATTTCTGCTGCTGTTCTTGAGCTATGCTATTCGCATACTGTGCCGCGTCTTCTAAACGTTTCCGGAGTTTCAACAGGTAGTCAGCTACAGATTCTCCAATCCCTTGAGGAAGTACGACTTCATCTTCCCAACTTGATTTGAGGATGGCTAGAGGTCCTACAGGTGGTCGCCCATGAACTAGTAGGAATGGAGCAACACCCGTTGTAGCGTTAGACACTTCTCTGTATGCCCATAACAAGAATGGCAACTGTTTATCCCAGCCTCGACCTTGTGAATTAATTGCATGATGTAGCATGGATTTCATAGTTCCTATCCATCTTTCAACCAAACCATTCGATTGTGGATAACCTGGAGTGGAAAATTTAGGAACACATCCTAATCGTTTTAAAAACTCTTTTGTCAGCTGTGCGGCAAAATTTCTTCCGTTATCCATTGCAATTACTCGAGGAATTCCAGTTCGTACAAATATTTCTATAAATGCATCACAGGCTGCCTTTGCTGTTAAACACTTCAGAGGTATTGCTTCCGGCCAACGACTATGCTGGTCCATAACGCACAGTACATACTGATGGCCACGTGATGACTTTGGCTCTATTGGGCCTAAAATATCGGCATTAACCACTTGAAATGGGAGTTCTGGTCTTCCAACAGCTTCGATAGGTGTTCTATCGTTTACTTTTCCTTCCTGCGCATTTGACAATCATGACACGAAGCACATAATTGTTTGACTTATTTTGGCATTCCTTCCCACCAGAAAGACATTGCAATTCTGTCTCTGGTCTTCTTAGCTGCCAGATGTCCACCAGTAGGAGTTTCATGAGCTAATTTCAAAATGTCCTTTCTTCTGCTTGCCGGTACGACCAATTGAATATATTTCTGTCCGCCTACTTTACCCATATGATATAATAAACCTCTTTCAATCCAGTAACCATTTTTATGTTGTCTACCTTCTTCGAAGCACCTTTTCAATGTAGGACAGGCTAACTGCTCATCCCTAAACACTTGTGCTTGTGGAACAGGGATATTTTCATTTCTTTCATCCTTACTATCGGTTTCGGTCAATGTCTGTTTAACTACTGAGTTATTAAAGACTTTGGTTTCTGGATGATGCGACTCGCTGTTGTTTAGCTTTGCCTTTCGAATAGTCTCGTGACTTTCTCCCTCCATACAGAACGTACACTTTTCATTATCTTCTGTGAGTGGAGTACTAATTGCCTCATCCCCAAGATAATTGTCGTTTGAATTATTCTCAGGTACACTGAACAAGGATTGTTCACCGACTTCATTTATTGTGATTACTTCAACCTCTTCTTCTGAAGAATAGTTTCCGGGAGACCTTCTCTCCACTTTGAACAAGGACGGTTCATTGTTTTCTTCCACTGGGGTGATATTAACCTCAACCCCTGAATTTCCAGGATTTCTTCCTTTCACATGGAACAAGGATTGTTCATCGACTTCTTTCTTCGGGATATTCATTTTATCCCCTAAAGAAATGTTTTCGGGAGACCTTCCCTCCACACTGAACAAGGATTGTTCATTAGCTTCTTTTACTGAAGTGATTCCTGTATCATCTCCCAAATAAGAACGCTTTTATTCCTTCAACCATTCATATACCCTGGGAGTGATTAAAGCTTCCTCATGCAGCCCTTCTACTACTGCAGCATGCACTTGAACATATGGAATGATTTCTTCATCAGTATGAAGACTTAGCGGAACTGACACAAGTTGTGCTTCCACTGGATTACCTATAGCAGGTCTCAAAAGAATTTTCCCACTTGACTGTAAGCTTTCCTCAGGCACAACGGATTTTCGTAGTACGGTGATTTCTGCACCACTGTCCACGATGCCTTGAAATTTTCGGCCTCCGATTCCTAAATCCACTTTCAGAAGCTCGCCATCTTTCTCGTTGACTGGAAATTCCCACTCGAAACAAGCGCTATTTAGATTAACACTGACCTTATTAAAACCCTTACTTTCTTGACTCTTTTTGTTTGTTTTCACGTAAGATGTACTTGCTGAATTCAATTTGGGACAGGATTTTTTCATATGGCCTTCCTTTCCACACAAATAGCAGGAGAATTTCTCACGAATGTCTCTTTGTTCTTGCTGTGGCTTAGTAAAAACCCTTTTCTCATATCTATTGTTATTTCCGAAATTCGCCCCTTTGGATGGAAGATTCCAATTTTCTTTATGAGAAATTTCTTTGGGTTTTTTATTGAAAGTCATTTTGACATTTTCATAATCATCTAATTTACTGGAAATAACATCAGATGACTTAAACAATGACCATTCATCGATGAAATGTTCTTTAATTTCTGGAGGTACTTTCCTTTTAATTTGATCTGTAATAATCAAATCATATAATTCTTCAAATGTGTTAACTTCTAATCCCCGAATCCATTCAGTAAAATAGTTTTTCAACTCGTAAGCAAAATCTCTCCATGTGATATCAGCTTTTTTAGTATGCTTAATGAAAAGTTGTCGAAATCTTTCAGGAGTAAGTTTATATCTCTTTAACAATAACTCTTTTACTTTTCCGTAATCATTCGTGATTTCTTCGTCTTCCCGAGCTATAACTTCCGCGATTTCGTATGGCAGTAGCCCAATGAGATGAGAAACCCAATCATCTCTTTTAATTTCGGCACGTTTTGCCTGCCGCTCAAAAAGAACTAAATACAGACTAATTTCGCATGTTTTAGAATCAAATTTTTGTAAGATGTTATGTAATTTTACGCGCGTTTTCTCAGAAGTTTCATTTGTAATTCCTTTCTTCTCAAGTTCTATTCTTGCATTTTCCAAACGCATTTTTTCCAATTCTATTTCTTCTCTTCTTATGCGTTCCTCCATCTCTTCTTTTCTCTTACGTTCCTCTATTTCTTCCCTTCTTATGCGTTCCTCCATCTCTTCTTTCCTCTTACGTTCCTCTAGTACGTTCGCTAATATTTCTTTAACAAATTCTTCATCGTAATTCTTTAAAGCCAAAATAGCATCTCTTAACTCATATAACTTTAAATATTGAGCTCCTTCCACTCCAAGCTCAGTAGCAACTTCTTGCAAATCTTTTTTATTCCCTTTACCCAAAAATGCCATCTTCGGATGGATGAAATCAAATCAAGTTCAAATTTTCCGTGAATAAAATAAATTTTCTTATATTTATAATCACAAACCCTATTGTTTTCGTTCCTAAGAACACCAGATTTGACATCTTAGTTTTTATCTTAAACACCATTTTCCCCCAAATTAAATAAAATAATCATTAAGTCGGAATGCATACGTAAAAGGAGAAAAAAAAAAATATGTATCGAAATAACAAATTAAAAAAAAATGTTTACACAATCAACTCTTTCATTAAATAAATCAGAATATACTTTATTACATAACCAGCTTTCAATAAATTAGAAATAATGTTGCTATAGCAACCTTTAATCAAACTTACTTTTAAACAGAAAAAAAAAAAACAATTTCCGATTCATTCCTCAAAGTAAAAAAATAAACAAAACCGGACGTTCACAAGAATAATTCACTAGGTTTTTTTTTTTTTTTAAACTGAGATATTTCATTAATATTCCAATAATAATAAAGATTAATAAATATAAATCATTATCAACGTCTAACAAATAAAGAATCATTCAATAAAACAGAACAAATAAATCAAAACAGAACTTGTTTTTTTTTTTTTTTTTTCCACAATCTACTTTAATGAAATCTTATTTATTCTAAATCACGTGATGAATAAAAAGAACACACAGAAATTAACAACAATGATCTTGAATAGCATAAAAATATATTCTTTTCAACATTCTTTTTACCATTTTCCGGCTTTTTAAATACAAATAAACAAATATATTTCTATTTTTGATTTTTCAAACACTAGAATTATTATTATTTCAACATTACGAAATATTTAATTTCCATTTACCTATTCTTTACCTTGTTGGAATAAAAAATCGGAACAAAATATCTAAATGCTTAATCCTAATTATTTAACCTAAACTTATACAAAATATGACTCTTGATGGAACATTAAAAAAAAAACATACCCCCTTTTTTTTTTTTTCATCACTATCATGAAATATTCCGTACGTGCACTAGCTATTTCACATATCCTGCCGGCTGCGCCAATTGTTGCGACTTCTCTTTCGCACCTGGTTCTTTTTTTCCACTAAATTCATCTCGAGACACATTAAGACACTGATCACGCTGTGTTTACTTTTAAAGATTTTACTTTTACTTACGGCACAAACATAAAATACATAAAGAACACATAAATTAACATCAAATAAAGTATTTTTAAACCAACATATAGAATGGAACGTTAGTCCATCTTGATTCACATACGCACACACTGTTGCCACCCTTTCGTACCAAACTTTTCAGTTCTTGTTTTGGGATAATCTCGAAATCAGAGGTGCGGCGTTCACAAATACATTACATTATATTTGTATCTATAAATTTAACTGAAGAAAATATAAGTATTAAATCTAATTTGTACTTTTAGGCACATTGGAAGGTGATCCACTGTGCCCCACTTAGAGGTAGTCCACTGTACCCCATGCCAGAGTAAAACAAATAATAATAATAAAATAATATATAGACTACAAATATGCTAATAATTTTTAGGAATTTAAAAAGAGCAATATCTTGCCTTCCTTTAACAGCTATATAGTATTTATAGTTACTAGTTCAGTTTTTATAAAATTTTAAAAACTTCAATGTGGAAAAGTTACTTTGTGCAGCCCAAAACATAAAAACTGCTCAAAATGGTTATATTATTATTTCCGATTTTTTTTTTTTTTTTTTTTTTTTTTTTTTTTTTTTTGGGGGGGGGGGGGGAGAGGGTCTGCATGTAGCTAGTACCATGTTGCCATACATGAGTATCCATATGAACTAAAAGAGTTGAATATTAATAGATTTAAATAGGGGTGGTCCACTGTGCCCCTAGGTCTACTGTGGCCCATCCTCCCTAATATGTAATGAAACTTAATTTTCAAGTTAAATTATTACTTTGTGTAGCAAAATTATGCATATTGATTATATAGCAAAACTGATAGTCAGGAGTCCGGATTTAAAAACAGTTTATACTCGTCCGCCTAACCTTTCCAAGTTTTCAGTGATTTTATCCTAAACTCGCGTGAGTTTGGGCTAGGACTACACTTACACTGTAAACAATTTCTGTACATTTACTGAAATATTTATCCAGAATCTCTGTAAACTTACAATAACTCTTAAAAGTAAATAATTGCGATTCTTTATTTTCATTTTGTATTTTTATCCATTTTAACTATTTAATTTATCAGTATAAAAATTAAAAATGACACTTTCTACTTTAGAAAAAGCATTCTAAATCACAAATATATTTCCGCCAATAATTATTCAAATTAATATTAGCAATTAAAATTTATATATAAGATACATATTTTTTAACATCTCCGTTTATTTTTCTGTATAATTTTACATAAGACTTAAATGATTTCCAGTAGTTTTCCGTTGAAATTTTTAACAGTGCAGTAAAACTCTACACGCATGACACGCCACCCAGGTTTAGGTTATCGGATATAATCAGACTTGATTCATTCACGAACACCACATTAGTAATCATTGTTCTTCATATTTTACTGAAATTTACGGAATTACTATGTTGAAATATGATGAATAAAATTATGTTAGATTGAATTTTTCAAAGCAAATACCATAAAATGCGATACATTTTCGCTTATTACATTCGCGTCTAATTATTTCGCATTGTGAATGGCTGCGCAAAATCCCGTCACAGATTTTACGAATTTTAGAAATTTATTGTGTTTTGTTACAAAAAATATCTTCTTTTTTTTTCTTCTTAGTATCATTATAATTACTTAGGAAATTCTGATCTTAATTCCTTCTTAAATATAATAAATACTCGAAAATATTCTATCAGAAAAATTTGCCGCTTAATTTAATTTACATTAAATTGAAACAAGCATAATCAGTTAAAACTTCTTTATTTTTCAACACATTTTTATGTAAAAAGAAATTTAACATTTAAAAAACCCATAATAACTAAAAGTGCGCTTAATTATACATTTAATAACAACATAATGGGAAAAGAAATTAGCTGATATTGTCTAAACATATTTCACTACAAAAGAGAAAGTAAGCATTATTCCTCAATTATTTAAAAAAAAAAAAATAATAATAATAATAACACATTTTTTAAAATTCAATTATATACAATTACCACTTTCTGTTCTTAATGGAAGAAAATATAATTAAAGAAATACCTAGATTTAATTAATTAATCTATTTCTCAAATTTTCTCTGGTTAAATTGCAGCATCCTGCAACTGAGGGATAATTTCGCAATTTAAATGATGCCACAGAAACATCTATCATAGCGGAATTAATATGAAGTCCATTATATCCCAAGTTAGTTTGAATTCTGAAAATCGAAATTAATTTATTCTAATCGCATGATAACAATTTCTTGTTTATATTTCGAAAGATTCCATTAATATTTTCAAATTAAATTACTTCCACTGCAAATAATTTTCTTGCAAATTAATATTATATTTCTAAAGTTTTATATAATCATAAATTGTTGGAATAGAACTAACTCCATTTATATTTGTTTTAGGTTAATTTATTTTCTTATTTTTTACCTTAACGTATTAAGCTATACGATTAAAAAAAGTCAGTATAATTACGAAAATTCAAATACTGCTTTTATGAAACTCTATTTTGACTTTCACTTATATAAACATATGTATAAATTAATATTATACGTCTAAGCTTCTTTCTTTCATTAGTTAAATTGAAATTCTCAAATTTCAATTTATTCCGTACGTTTAATTCTAAGAATTTCCAAACTCAAATAAAGAAATTTCAGAAATACCGAGTGAATAATTAAGAACTGTTGAAAAAGAGATTAAATCAGATCGAAGTTTTCCGTTTTTGTTTCGTTAAATAAGTTTTAATCTTTTCCCTATCTCAGTAAAAATTCCAGATATTATGAAAACTTAATTTCATTTTCAGTTAAGATATTAAGAAGCATTTTTTATTATGACTTTTGGGGAAAACATTTTCCGGAATTATTTATTCTCGGAGAAGTCGGAAAATTTCAATGGAAACTTTTAAAGAATTCTAGAAGTATATGCAATGAGTTATTTAAATACCTGTTATTGTAAGTTTCATTATTTTTTTTTCATGCGACTCAGAAAGTTTATTTTGTAGCCTATTTTGTTGATTGCTTATTTTTTTTTTTTTTTTTTTTTTCAAGCTTAATTTAAATGCGAGTTAATTTTACTCATTTTGATAAAAAAAAAAAAAAAGAAGAAGAAGAAGAACGCAAATTATTTTCTTAATTTTTATTTTTTAGTTCAGAATTGGCAGGTGTTTTGATTGAATTTATTTTTTTACGAACAATTAATTTATTCTTGTTTTCTTAGTTCTTTAATAAGCATTGATAATTTCAATGAAGGATTAATGCGAGAATTAATTGAATAAACACATATAACTGAATTATTTTATGTTACACCAAATTAAAAAGACAATTGAATAAAATCTAAAATAATTATAATTATAAACACATGATAAAATAATATGAACAAATCATTTAAAAAAAACTATATTTGGTGATGTTTAAGGTAATAAATCTAATGTTTAATTTAATAATATCCCCCTTCTTTCTTTCTTTTTTTTTTTTTCTTCCTATAGTCTTCTACTTAAAAAAAAATCATTTCTAAGTTTATTGACAGTATATTTAGGTAATTTGTAACAGAAAGTTTAAAAAATTTACCAGGAATAAACAATGAAAAGTCCTGTTATTAAAAGTTTTCTAAAAAAATTCCTTTTTAATAATCTTACATACTCGCTACATTTCTTGTTTTCATATTTCAACACACAATATTATCTATGTTTACTATTACTATAATCAATATCTTTTATTAATTTAATAATTATCATGGTGCACGTTTGTACAAAATTTTGTCTTATATTGCCATGTTTAATGTTTTGAAAAACATGGGATGGCAGCGCTGCCTGTTGAGTGATTGTTCTCCAAATGTAATCGGCACCAGAAATTTCGTTCATTGATTTATGAGATACAGTTCCTACAAAATTTTTGAGACACACAGACAAGCATCTTAAAAAAATGATCAAATCGTGTTCAAGAAATTTAAACTCTGTATAAATCATAACTGAATAAACACCATAAAATGCAAAATGCACCCAACAATTGTTTCGGGTCGAAATAAAACCACGATCCTACGTTGGGCGAATAAAGTAGGCACGAATTCAGCAAACAAAATGGCAATGCCAATTTATTGCAGTGGCTCAACATAATAATTACTATAATAAGTATAAAACTTTGAAAAACACCATAAAATGCAAGAATTCGCAATAATTGTTTCGGGTCGGAAGAAAACACAAACCTTCATCAGACGAACAAAGTAGGCACTCACGAGTGCTTCATTTATTTGCAACACTCGCGCCTACTTTATTCTCCTGACGAAGGATTTTCTTCTGACCCGAAAAAATTGTTGCAAGTTCTTGCATTTTATTGTGTTTATTCAAAGTTTTGTACTTATTACTCTTAAACGCTAGTTTTGTGATGCTTTTATAAAACTAGTTACTTAGTCTTTATTTAAAAGCCAATTTCAGGAATGGCGCAGAATTTCAACTTATTTCAAATGTAGCTTCCTTTTACTTAGTTAAGTTTTGGGAAAATCCGCTGCATACTCACACTCAGTAAGTTAATTCAGGAAAAAAAAAAAAGTTAATAAATGAATTTATTTTTTACGAATTTATTTATTTTTTTTTTTTTTCCATTTCAATGACTTTTTTTTTTTTTTTAAATCTATAATTTTATGAAACGATTAAAAACTTTATTTAATTGAATTTAAAATAGAAGATAATTCATTTCTTGCTAACTTACGTAACAATTCGGCAAACAGTTTTCCATTCAGTACCTCAGAGCAAACAAATATTGTTATACAAATTTCATATAAATATTTTCACCGAGAATAATCATCAAAAGTGAAATTGAGAAGTTTTTTTTTTTTTTTTTTTTCTTTCTTTTTGGCGTATGTATTTAAATTTCTAAACAGTAATAGCCAAAAATGGAGTAGTAACTTACCATTTCCCTCGCTCTTTTTATTTATTTAATTAATTTTTTATTTATTTTAACGTGAATTGCCATACTAATTTTGGCTGTCAACCTTTTAAAATGTTAATATGCTAAAATATATACTTTTTTTTTGTTGTTGTTCTACGTTTGTCAAAAATATTCTAAAAAATAATTTTAATGTACTATAATGTTTATAATAATAATTGTTTGGCGAATGTGCTCATGCAAAATAATTTGTTTAAATGTAACTTAAGTTATAACATTTTGTTAATTTCATTATAAATTTTCTCTTTTAAGCTTCAAACACATTCGATTTACACATGTATATTTTAAATTTAGAAGAAAAAAAGACTTCTGCCTGGATTACAGTTTTGAATATTACTTAAATAAAACATCGATTAAAATTGCAAGCATTTTAATTCATTAATTAAATATATATTTTTTATGCGTATATGTTGATAAAATTTAGAAATTTTGGCATGCATATAGATTAAAGTTATATTTTATTAAATGATAAATATATTTCCATAAGTCCGTGATTAAATTAATTTCAAAACCGAAAGATGAAAATTTGATGTTACAAATTTTCTAAAATATATGTCCCTTGAGTACATTCGTCTTGCAATAAAGTAAATAAATAAATAAATAGAAAAAAAAAATCTTATATTTTGTAATTCGTTAATTTAATTCGTCCTTTTTTTTTCCCATTTAACTACTTTTAATTTCATACTAAAACCTACAATTCTTTTTTTTTTATTTTTTTATTTTTTAAGTCGTGATTTCAACATTATGTTTATAAACCATTTAAAAAGATTTAATAAAACTGAATTTACGATTTATTTTTAATAAAAAAAAAAAAAAAAAAAAAAAAAAAATGAAACTTATCGTAAAAGATAGGAATGTTTAAATAATAATCCGATTTCGTTACGACATTAAGAAGAAAACTTGTTTAACTCCTTGAAAGTTCTTTATTTGAATTATTTTTTTTTAATTGTACGTCTAAAAACAAACGTATCTGATAAACAAAACTTTTCTTTCTTTCTTTCATTTTTTTTTTTTTTTCTTTTAACCCAGTAATGGAGTATATTAAAACATCTTTAAAGCGACTTAAGGATTTAAGATTATTTTTCTTTATTAAAAGATTTTCTTTTGTTATTTGTCCTTTTTATTATTATTATTATTATTATTATTATTATTTGTGTCAAGCACAAGGTTGCCATACTAGAGGCATTATATATGATGATCTTGCTTTCCCGTTGTCTGATGCAATAAACTTGCTTCCTTCTATCTTTTTGAAATATTTTTCGTTATTTTCTTTACATTTACTTTTTTTTTTATCGGTGAATGTTTTTACTAGTCTATGCTCAAATAAGTATACTTTCCACTTAAGCGTATAAAGATTATTCTAGCTCATGTAATCCTAAAGACAAAGCACCATATGGATGTGATTAGAAGATATTTTAACCGCTAGATATGATGTTAGCATTAAGTTGAAATTCTACATTACCCATCAATATAATTGCATGAAAATACTAACTGTAGAAAATTACTAATTTTAAATGCCTCGCTTATTTTATTCAGTATATAGTTAGTTCGTAATTCCTTTATAAATTAAAACCAAAAACGTATGTGATTAAAAAATTAGTAGGTCAGAAGTCTTAAAAATCTAAACTATTTTTTAAAGCTACAAATTTAATCTCTAGGGTCGAGTTCAAATATTAAAGTTTATAGTAGAAAAAAAATCGCAATAACGTTGTTGAATGATGACAAATGAAAATCAGGTAATCAAACGCTATAAATTGCAAATCCCACTTGCAAACAACACTTACAGTGTGCATACGATAAATGAGAACTGTCATATATGTACATGCGTAATATCTGTAAATTAATATTTTTCATATGTTTGTAATGAGCAAAAATTTTTCGTAAGGCATTGTTACAGTCCACGAAGATATCTACAATCGAAATGCAACGGACATTTTGACCATCAAATGAAGAATTGCTCTTTATATATATACACCTTCTGAATGCCCGGTTTCCATATGCTAGAACTGGCGCTATTCATTCATTGAATACCAAATTTTAATCATGTTCATGTTTGGTCAAAATATCTTCGCATATGAAAATTCATTACAATCGGAAAATTCCTTTTAGTGCGTCGACTTTTTGTAAGAGAGTAAGTATACTTTGCTATTTGGAAATTACTTTACAAGAACATTGTTACATCATAAGAAATTTTTGTAAAATTTGGAGAGTTGCCCGTTAAGTTACATGGCCAGTTCCCTTCGTCGAGAAAAATCTCCAGTGACTGTATCTGTAACAAACTGCAGTAGAATTCAGAATATCGAGCGTTTATTAAGAATCATTTCTTTCCTTCGCGAAAAAAGTCAGGACAGTTTTGAATGCATAACTTTTTTTTTTTGTTGTTGTTGTTCTTTTCTTTTCCTTCCACTTTTTTTTTTTTTTTTTTTTTTTTTTAACGATTAGTGACTGTAATCTAGTGACCAAATTTTTACAGTGTAAAAAATCTTACTTTGAGGGAAAAATTCGTAAAATATCGAAATTCATAAAATAGAAGTGGTTTATATAGAGGACAGGTTTTATTTCATATTTTAGGGTGATAAAAAACCGGGAACTTCATTCAAATTTGAATTTAGAATTTTTATTAATGAAGATATTCAAATGCTTCTTTTGAAAGACTTAATTAGTTTTACGTAAAACATGACATCACAAAAATTCTAAAAATAACTACCATCCGTACTCATACAATACTAGGTTAGATATACAGTGTTTTGAAATGTGCTAATGATATCCATTAACAAAACTCCTTTACATTTATCAGTATTACTTGATAGGCTATTACACATCACATAAAGCAAACTAGATCATAATTTACTCGTAAAAAATATTTGAATATTGTGTATTCCAGATAACAAAATTTCAATATATGTTTTCAGTGTAGATAGTTATCCTATAATTAAAAATATTCGGTATTTAAAAATGTACATTCAAAAAAAAAAAAATTTTTTTTCGAGAAAAAAAAATATTTTATTCTGTCACAATATCATGTTTGAAAACTTCCTGTATAATGCAAACACAATAACAGACATGTCAACATTTTAATTTATTCTTGGGCATTGTTATTACATACTTTTCCTTCACACCACTTTTCTTGAAGGGTATATTTCTTCTTATTTAACTGTAATTCCATATTGGCGAAAATTTCATTGCAAATAGTATGGTGTGAAGAAGTGGTGGGTACATACACAGCTCCGGAATAAATTAAAATGTTGGCTGAAATTGCATTTTTTTAATGTATATATATATATATATATATATATATATATATATATATAATTCAGTTTAGAAATTGTTACTTGGAGATAAAAACGTACTTTTCAAATACATTAATTTCAAATATTTTTAAATTAATATTTATAATTAATATATTTTTACAAATAAAAGATATTGCCAATAGTTCTATAAATAATTTCATTCACTTGATATTATTTCTATACAAGTTAACATGGCAATTGGAAAACATGTTTGATCAGTTTGCTAAATTAAAATTCTC
Organism: Salticus scenicus; assembly: GCA_963930645.1. NCBI lineage: Eukaryota > Metazoa > Arthropoda > Arachnida > Araneae > Salticidae > Salticus > Salticus scenicus. Next base: position 5,115,045 of record OZ005656.1, read on the forward strand.
AAGAACTTCTTTTTTTTTTTCCTCTCTCTCTCTCGTTTTACATTCATTAAATTCCACAGCACACAAACTTAAATGAAAATTGAAAATATCAATAGCAGGTTAAAGTCAATTTAAAAAAATTCAAAAGTTTAATTATATCAATTCCTGATCGAATAATTATATTTCTGACACAGTTTCCATTTTAAATAGTATTTCCATAATTTAAAAATAAATTGTATTTAAAAATATACAATTAAAAGTTATTTTTCCGAAAAGAAAATTTCTTTATTTCATCACAACAGTATATTTAAGTTTCAGTAAATATAAAATCATAAATTATATAAAATAATAATAATAATAATAATAATAAAAGAAGAAGAAGAAAGAAAAGAAGAAGCCATAAAACTTAGTTTAGAAACTGTTAATTAGAGATAAAATGATATACCAAATATATTGATTTAATATAACTTTAAGTTTGTATATATAATTATTTTAATATATCTCCTTGCATATCGTTAACAGATTTTTTGATAATTTTATAAATAATTTAATTCACTTCATGTTATTTCTATACAAGTTAGCTTAGTACTTCGAAATAAGTTTGATTAATTTGTCAAATTGAAATCCTCACAACTTCCTTTTATTTTTCCATTTTCCATTCATTAAATTCTGAAACCCACAAACTAAACGAAAATTGAAAATATCAATGCCAGATTAAGGTCTATTTAAAGAGATTCAACCGGATCAAAGCTTGCCTCTTCTTTTCGCTAAAAATGTTTCAACCCTATCTCATTTGAGGAATTTAAAATATAGTGGAAAATTCAATCCAATTTTAATAGGATATCGAGCAGAAGCTTTATTTAATATCTTAGAGTTTCTTTTTTTTTATTTGAAATTTTCTAAAGTTGAAAACTTATCTAAATGCTTTTAGGAAAAAGAGAAAACAGTAATGCGTTAATAAAATTTCTTAGTGTGGAAAAATTATTATTACTATTTATTTATTTATTTAATAAATTTTTGCAATAAGTTTCAATTAACATTTTATTTTACATGTAGTAATAACTTCGTAAGGACATCATAATTTATTTAAAAGTTAATTAAAATCAAAATCGTAAAATGTTATTATTTTCTTTTTGTTAAAAGAAGAAGAAGAAGAATAAAAGAAAGAAAGAAAAGTGCATTTAGCGAAAGTTCTCTCTTTTTACTTGTGTATTTTTCTAAAAACTACTGTTTAAAAGGTGATTTTGTTTTTCTTTTTTAAGAATTTTTAATAGTATATATAGAAGAAGATTTCTCTTTCGTACCTTGATTTTTTTTTTTTTTTTTTTTTTTACCTCAATTTAGATTCTTAAATTAATAAAAAGATATTCAAGTAATTTAAAATTATAAAATTTTTATTCTTAAGGCTTTTTATTTAATTGTAAAACCAGCTAAAGAGAGAAGAGTAATGCGTCAAAATAATAATAATAATAAATAAATAAATAAATAAACAAATAAATAAATATATTCTTAATGACGATAATTTTATGATATATTTTTCTATAAATTTGTGCAACTATTTTCGAAAAATAATCCGTATCATATTTTGAAGTTCGGATTCAAGAGATAAAAGAAGTAGAGAGCTCATCCGGGACCGGCGAGATCGCCGGCCCCGGCTCATCGAATCTGTTTACTATGAAAAGGACTGAAGCAAATTGAACATCCTCAAGTAAAGGCAGAAAGCCGGTTTCTTATTCCTATTAAACAGTGTATTTTCATTTCTCGTTTTTGATATTACCATAAAATTACATGAATCTGAAATAAATTTTTATCTGTAAATTATTTATTATTATTATTTCTTTTATTTAGTAAAATATACTGATACTTGTTTGGCATAAGGCCACAAAAAGATCAAAATTTGTTTATAAATCTTTTAAGTCCATGATTCATCATCAATAATTTGAAAAATTCTATAATAATGTTCCTAGTTTTTTAATGATTATATTTTGCAAAAAGTTGGATTAATTAGCTGTTAAATTTGTGTCATTTAGATCTACTTCATTAAGTTTATTTACCAATACTATGACACTCTGTTTATTTTTGCAGCTTCAACCTCGTGGTCATCATTTCGGCGACCTCTCGGCCAATGCTTGTGGCATATGTGCCGCGCTATAAGGGAAAAAAAAAAAAAAAAAAACTCCGTGATTTATAATGAAAGAAAAGTTTTAAAGATTAAAAATTTCTTAAAACCATTTTTTTTTTTTAGAAAGCAGATTGATTGGTATTATATTTCATCATTTTCATCGACTTAATTAATATGAGAAATTATCAACCAGCATTCAAGAAGCAAAGATTTCAAAATAAACTATAAATAGTTTCAATATATACATACAGAGGGTAACAAAACTAATTGTGAAAACTGTAAGGGATGATAGAACTTGTCAGAACAAACAATTTTCATCATACAATGGCAGGTCGGAAAGCGGTCGCCAGCTTGATGAAAATAGTGAATAAAATAAAGACGAATAAAAAAGGATTAAAAATCTTTATTATTGAAAATTTTAGAACAAAGACTCAAATGAGCGACCTCCAGCTTCAGCACAGGGTTCAGCTCAGATTGACGACGGAGTGAATCCCGCAGCTGCGGGATTCACTCTAGGTGTTGGTGAGTGAATCCCGCAGCTCCCAGCTGTTCACCTAGGTGTTGGAAGATTCGTACAATGGCGAATTTCATTACAGTTCCACATGTTTGGTGTTATTACGTTGTTTTCTATCCATTGTTCAACAAAATAATCATAAAATTTTTGTAGATTTTCACTGGAAGGAGAAGTTTCTTGTATTGCAATCCACGCGTCGTCAATATGTTGTACAAGTAAATACGCTAGAGACGCACACATTCTAATATGAAGTCGAATTTCTCCGTTTGCAGTGTATTCGTTCACTAAGCCCAATTCTTGCACTTTTCTCCAAAGACATTGGTTGAAGTGATAAATGCATCCTTTTACACTAACAGAAGGAAACACTTTCATTAGAGATTTAAATGCAGTCGCTTCAAAATCCATATGCACAATTTTTTGGTTGCCAATTGGGAATATGCTGTTTTAGGAGCATGAAAAATCTCTCTTATGTCTCCATCTGCTTGTTTGGAAGCAATGAATATACAGCTCTGATTACATTAGTTTCATTTGTATTGCTGCCAATGTCCACATGTATACTATAAATCTGAGTGAACTGCTTACTACAACTCTTGAACGTGCCGTCCATAAAAAATTTTTCATTGGTCGTCGGAGCTTCTTTGCCTTTTGCAGTGGCGAAAGCTATTATTCTATCTTTTGCTCCACTGTCAAACAAAAGGAAAGTTTCTTTGTTTTCATTTAAATAAATAATGTCGTCAGTCAGTACAATGTTTTCTGCGCAAATGGGATCTTTACTTGAACCTCGTACTTTATTTCTAATATCATTTAACGCATGTTTTGCTGTACTGTACAACGGAATTTCTGTTAAAAAGTCGAACCCTTTGTCAATCACATTTTTCATTTCTTTCTGATAAATTTCCATCAGGGGCGTATCTTCTTTTCTAGCTCTCTTCTTCATAATGTTTTCACATTTCTTTACCTCGTTTGCAGCAATATCTGGTTGGCAGGAGTGATTAACAACTTTTAAAACGTCTTGACCCTTCATAAGGAGTAGGCCTTTGCATTTAGTCGATTTAAAACAATGAACGCAGCGCCAACATGTTGTTCCATTTTTATTTTTCCTTTTAATAACATATCTGTAGCCATTGTGCAGAGCACAAGGTTTATTTCTTTTAGTTTCAATTATTTCTACTACCGAATCCATGCCTACACTGCAATATGACATAACTGCATACACTAGAATACCGTTCACTTCAAATACTAACGATAACTTCTATCAGAAGTGCCCACGTGGTCTTATCACGTGGCGGACTGGTCCACCTGATGGTCAATAGGGGGTGGTTCACCAGGAGCTCGATTAAGACCGGAACATCACGTGATTATTCGGGGTGGGATTCTCTTGTGTGGGCTGAAAAACTACGATTTCACTTGAGGGCTGAAACGCTACGGGCTGAAAATCGACGACACCCTCTGGTAGTTCAACGTGAGTGTTTAATTGGTTTATTTGAATATTGCTGCATCTTTGGGAACAAATAGCTGCTAAATGACGGGTTTTACGAAAAGCAACGTTTTCATCTACTCCAGAGAAAGTGCCCTAACACCGCTCGCCTTAAGCTTTCCGACCCCACCTTGTGTTGCTGATTTTTTTTTTTTTTTTTTTTTTTTTTTTTTCATGTTTTATCATCAGTTGTGACAACTGGTTTTGTTACACCCTGTTTAGACATGTATATAATTTTTGCCTAGTTTGAATAAATTATTTAAAAAAAAAAAAAAATCATGAATCATATATTATGATGAATTTTGTAATGGGCACACTTTTTTTCCTCAAAATACATTTCTACACAAAATTTATCATGTTTAACACATTGGTTTTTTATATCTTAAATTTTCGAAAAATGAAATTAGAACGAGCAAAGTTTTCAGATTAGAGAATTATATCTTTTCTCAAAAATCATTAAAAAAATGAAAATCTGTAAAAATTTACAATTTTTTTATGGAGTTTTTATTTTTATTATCAATTAATTTGTTGTTCGTAAAGATTTAAATAACTATAACTATTACATGCTTTATTTACATAAACAAACACACGTTTCTCTACGCAAAACCCTTTAATTCCGTTTTACTTTTACTGTGACGCCTTTCAATTTGTTTCAAACATGGCAGCTATTCAGCATTCTATTACACATACCTCATTAGTTCGGATAATGATTTTCATAATTTGCTTCAAAAATTACCGGTGTATATGCATCATCATAAAATATCATTATTAGTAATATTAAATGATTATAATTTTCTTAGTTTTGAAAAGAGCTTTTAACAAAAATTCTGGATACTCTCATTTGAATATTTTATCAGGATGCATTTTACTATTCAAGAAAGAAACTTGAATATAGTTTAAATATATATATATCACCCTTTGAACAAGGCGAAAGTTTCTAACATTACTTTATAACGAAAATATTGTTTTACTATTGCCGCTAATGCTTTTTTTTTACTTTTGATATTGGCAGATTTCTTGTTTTACACTTTTAATAAAAAATAAGGAAGCTGCATAAAATCTGTATGATGCCAGACTGTAGATTAGTCAGTTCATTTGTTTGCTAGTTTGCTTAGGCATTATCTAAAGAACGAGTTATTGTTAAGATGTCGGACAAGTTTTAAAAGTTTATTTATGACACCGGCAAGGTATTAAATTTAAATATTCTACTTTTAAAACTTCGTAAGTTGTTTGAATATTATTTTCGTCATATATAGAAGTGAGATTAGCCCTAAAATATGATTTGTGATGCTGGCATAAAAATTATTAAGTATCCATCTTCTATTTAATAAAAAAGCACCACAAAACTGGCGTTGTAAAAAATATTACTTACAAACTTTGAATAAGCACCATAAAATGCAATAAACTCGCAACAATTGTTTCGGGTCGAAAAAACACACGACCCTTCATCAGGCGAATAAAGTAAGCACGAGTGCTGCAGTCAAAGCGTGCGGCACTCGTGCTTACTTTATTCGCCTGATGAAGGGTCGTGTGTTTTTTCGACCCGAAACAATTGTTGTAAGTTTATTGCATTTTATGGTGTTTATTCAAAGTTTGTAAGTAATGTTATCCATCTTCTACTTTATAAACTTTGTAAGTTATTTGAAATTAAATAATTTCTTAGAGTTACGTGTCAGAAAAAGGAAATATTTCGCATATTTTTGCATTATGCCAAGCTTATTGAATGGAAAGAAGCAGGGAATTGCATGAAAACTAAAATACGAAACTGACCAATAAAATTAAGATGGCAAATTGAAAATTGGTAAGTGTATCGAAGCAAAAGGAAGAGTAGTCTAGTGGGTGAGCATTTTGGTTTCCAACCGGACTTGATCATCAGCCGAGTAGATTGATGTTATCATAAATATGCTATTTCTACTATGATATCCTTACAGTAGAAATTTTTGAAAGTAAATAAATGTGCGGGAATAAGCAGAGTGCATCTAATATAACTAGTTTACTCTAAAATGAAAAGAATGTGTCATTAAAATTTCAGATATTACCAAGCACATTTAACAATTATATGTTTGTTTTTAGTTTAAAACTTCTAAATTATTGTAGTATACTTCGAATTATGTTAATTATTGTATAAAATATTATATTTATATAAAACATAAAATTTTATCACTGTGTAAAATTTCATACAGGTTGCTCGAAAATTTTGATTTCGATTTTAAATTTATCTTAAATATGCATAGCAAATCATAAAAATTCATTTAAAAAAAAATTATAGAAAACTAAGTTTTTAACAAACTAATCACAATTTAAAATTAAAATGCGTTTTATTTATTTATTTATTTTGATTTTATTTATTTATCTATTTATTTATTTTTACGTTATCATGAGTTTTACTCGGAATTGAGTATAACCCGTGCAAAGCAGTTTTCTAGTACAGTTTTTGGCATGTGAAGAAACTGAATTGAAGTTAATCAGGTTTATTTATTTATTTATTTATTTATTACACCTTTAACACTTTTTTAAGATATGGTGAAACTTTGTATATCTCTTAAGTATGGTATAGAGTATCTTTTACTTCTGGGACATATCTTCCATAGGTGCCATATAGAAATTTACTTTGTAATTCTTGATTTCGAGCTCACCTGAAATTTTTTATCCATTTTATAAATATTTTTTAATTTTTATTAGATAGCATTGCAATTTACAGTATATTTCAAAAGTAAATAGTTAAGGACTAAACGCCGAGATTTTTGGAATATATTGTATAATTGATCCCGTTTAAGAAAATTTAAACAATTATCATCATATTTATTTTCTGAGTTCAATCACTTTATTCAAAACGTTTCTTCCATGATTTTTTTCCTGATATGCATCATAAAACATTCTTCTATATCATTCTATATAATAGCGGCGTTTACAAGCTAACATGCATAAAAATTTTAATCATAGCTTCTAGTAATAAAGATTTCACAAATGCAGATGGATGCAATTTTAATCAATATATGCTGAGTTGCAGCCACTTGAAATATCGCAGAATTTGTATAATAGCAACGGCATTTGTCGTGCGATACATATAAAAATTAAGTAAGCATCCTTTATCAGAATGACCATCTAACATATCAAATTTAGCGCATTTATATGTCATAGAAGCTTAAATATAGCCTTCTTGTGTACATAAATAAACTCCAACAAAGCCACGTCGCCTGTCAACAGACAAGCGCCCGAATTGAATGGGCGGTGTATTCTTACTCAATATGGCCCTGTCACATACCAAGTGATATTATGCTTTGTCGAAATTGATATCGAATCTCTCCATAAATGAGAGAAGTCGCAGCATACCAGCGACACCTGTTGAGCGATACGCACAAAAGTTGATAGGCACCATGTATGTCAAGGTGCAATTAAATACAAATTTTTTATTATTATTTTAAAGAAATTCCGTACATTTTCTCTTGATTTAGAGTTGACGTAAAATTTAGTTTACACTTCATACAAAACATTTCTTTTCTGACCAATCTACGCATATTTCTTTAGATTTATTTTTATTTCAATAATTTTTAATCACACCTTCCATATATCTGATCTGCTTTTGTTTGTTATTCATATTCAGCCTTATATTCGAGTTTTATCCCGTATCTTTTATTTTAACGCCAAAGCACGTTTTCGCCGGTGAAAATTTGCTGATTGTGGAATATTTAGAGACCTTCCCTGTGGCGTCGCTAAAATGGGTCGCACGTTATAAAGGTCACACATTCACTTCTTTTGTGTTTCAAACACTTTCAAACACATAAGGGTGTTCGTCAACTGAATCTCTATTTTTAAATTGTTTTGGATTGTATATTCTTAACTTGAACTTTTACGCTTTATTATAGGAATATTTTAACATTTTAAACTAATTTCAAAGATGAAAAAATATACAACTTGTCAGTGCATTTTGAAAAACTTACTTTTTACATAAGATTTTGATTTTCATAATTTATCTTTCTTGAAGAGATTTTTCATTTGAAAAACTTTAACTTTTTTTTTTATTATATGTCCATAAAACCTGCCTTTTATTTATTTATTTATTTATTTTTGTTTGTGTGTGTGAAGTTTCTTAATGCTTACTGTGTTTTTTGAAGTTCTTGGTCTCAGCTGCAGATTTTTTTTTTTTTTTTTTTTTTCTTCTGTGCTGTTCAGACGCAGACTCGTTTCGTCAATGCACATGACAGTTATTCTTAGGAATTTTGACGCACTCAAGTCTTCTCAAGAAGTACTTTTCTTTATTATTATTATTATTATTATTATTTTATACTTCTAGTGTTTCACTCTGATTTCTGGTTTCGCGAAGCTCATTTCAGACTCTAAATTCTAAATTTAGCCTTATTTTGGCACCTTTTATTTCTAAAGATTTACTATTCTATAGTTTAAACGTAATACAGAAGGCATGCGGTTTTGATCATTTCCATGAATATTGAGAATTTGGGTTACAGTCAATCAGTCCATGGATTTCTGCCAGGTAAAATGAAAAAGTATATTTTACTAGTAAACCATTCATTATTTTATCGTTAGACGATTTTGTGCATAAATGTTAACCCCGCAGGTTAATTTTCAGTCGTCTGCATATTTATAATAATAATAATAATCATTGCGTGCTCAACGAGCACTCTTTGCATTCACACCTCTTCATTTCATTATATATATGGAATTAAATAAATTCTTTAATAAAAATTTGGAGTTAGTCTCGCTTTTACCTCCAAGGTAGTAGCACGTGTTTTTGCACCTGAAGAAGAAATGCCGCTTCCTTTCGAAACCAGTCGTGCTTCCCATTACTTTATGGTGTGTGAAGAAGTTTTTATGTTTAAATATTTATTGTGCACCAGTTCTTTAATTTATGATAATAGTTTACGTTCTGGTAATAAAATTTTCAATGAGACGCTATATATATATATATATATATATATATATATAATTGGCTGATTTAACAAAGTTTTTGTTGTTTCAAGAAAATGATTTTTCTGCGTATGTATGGACAGTAATGTATTTGAAATATTTGGTGCATTAAAAAAAATACTATAAATAATCGACACACAATTTCGCAAACGAACATGCTGTAGCAAAATTCTAAAGCATGTATCAGTTTTAGTCTCTTTTAAATACTTTGCTGCACTTCAGAGTTAAGACTTCATAGGGTGTAGCATTTATAAAGTGTGAGAAATGAGAATTACGCTATCAACCAGGGTGGCTCAGTAGTAGAGCAATCTTGTGGCAAGCAGAGTGCCCGATTTCAATTCCCGGCTCTGACATTTTTCACATTGTTGGTATAAAATTTAACCTTTCACACTCCACCTCTAAATAAATATATAAAGCATTTAATGATTCCTCTGTTTTAAAAAATAAATTATAATTACTACTCACACGATATATTATGCTGAACAAACCTCACGAAACATATATCTGTAATAACGCATAGTTCTTTTGTTTGTTTTAAATAAGTGAACAATATTAAAACGCGCTTCAAATAATTCGAGTCCATACTACACAGTATTTTTAAAAATAATCCTTCACATCGTTGCATTGTTAAAAAAATGTTCTAGAAAAACTATTGAAAATTATTAATCTTAAGTATCATGCCGAAATTTCGTAGTGGGATTTTTTTCAATGTTAGAACACTACGGTATATTGTATGTTTCTTAAAGTAAAAACATTTTTTTTTCTCTAATATAGTTTTCATCAAAGAAAATATTCGACTTGATATATTGAAGGATTTAAAAATTATTTTCTGAGTTTTTAAATTATATAAATGAAAAAGCTTTCTTCAGAAAGAATAGACTGTTTCTCATTTCAAGACGTGTGTAACTAATTCATTTTCTCATACCTCAAAGAATTCATTATGTTTAATGGAAAGGAAACAGGATATGCTTCGTAATTTTCTGCTTCTTGGCTCATGAGAGGACTGCATATAAATCATGTAAGATTAAGTATCAGATTTCGCCTGTAAAATGAAAGTTTCATAACATGTATGCTTTCATACGCCTTATAAGAAGAAAAGTAAACAATATAAAACACAATGCTTTATTATAATAAATAATTGTTATTTTCATTAGTATTTTGATCAGGGTCAGTCTTGGAAATTTAGTGGTCCAAAAAGACACCTGGATTATTAAAACCTGAATAAACTACTACGTCAGAAACGCCAAAGAAAAATATTGGAAATGCATACAGCTGTTTCGGTAGCCGTTAGCGTACCGTCTTCAGTGCAATCCTTTTTACACTGAAGACGGTACGCTAAAGGCTACCGAAACAGCTGTATGCATTTCCAATATTTTTCTTTGGCGTTTCTGACGTAGTAGTTTATTCGGGTTTTAATATTCCAACGCTAAGTCTCCTGTTATTACACCTGGATTATGATTTCATAGTCAAAAACATAAAATGGTAGACAAAATAATAATAATAATAATAATAACATTAACAGCAGCATACATTTATTGCATACTTTTAGTTGATATATCAATATTTTAAGCGAAAATGACACAGTCATTTTGATTTCTTCATATTCTAAACACAATTACATTTTTTTCCATTATAGCGATCATAGCTTAGTACTAGTGCGAAGATCCAGACATAATATCACGGGACTAAATCTCCCGTTGACTAACAAAACTAGTATGCTGTGGCCACCACAAGACTTTCTTCTATAATTTCCTGTACAAATTCACTCAGTAACAATATTAAGAAAAAAAAAAAAAAAAAAAAAAAAACGATTTTTTCTAAGTTTTTTTTTTTTTTCGTTAAAAGTAAAAAAAATCAATAACTTTGTTTTGAATTATCACATATTTATAGTTCAACCATTCGTTTAAAAGGTATTGACGAGACCTTTCGAAAGATACCCATCTTGAAAATTTACCCCCTCCCCCCGGAGGGGTACTTCCCCGCAGGGGGGGGAAGCGATGCCCCCACATGCACAGAATTTTTTTTCTAGTTAACTACTACTATTATCAGTAATTTATATTAATTTTACAATCACAAGTTAAAAATAACTCTCATTATGTACATTTATACGAAATTTTGCCCTATACTGCCATGTTAAAAATTTAGAAAAAATGCGATCACAGCGCCACCTCTTGAGCTATTGATCCCCAAATGTAATCAGCACCAGTTTATGTCGGGGACCAACTAAATACCAAGTTTGGTTAAATTTCGTTTAAAAAAAAAAAAAAAAAAAAAAAAAAAAAAATGATTTTTTTTTTTTTTTTTTTTTTTTTTTTTTTTTTGTTAAAAGTAAAAAAAATCGATAACTTTGTTTTAAATTATCATATATTTATAGTTCAACCATTCGTTTTAAAGATATTGACGAGACCTTTCGAAAGATACCCATCTTGAAAATTTACTCCCCTCGAGGGGTGACTTCCCCCCCCCCAGGGGCGGGGGGGGGTGAGGCTCCTACACATACAAAATTTTTTTACCAGTTGACTATCTCTATTATAAATAATTCTTGTAAATTTCATAATGATTACTAAAAAATAATTCTCTTTATGCATATTTATGCAAAATTTTGTCCTATATCACCATGTTAAAAATTCAGAAAAAGCGGGATGGCAACGCAACCTGTAAGACAATTTTTACCAAAAGTTGATAGGCACTCATTTATGTCAAGGTGCAATTACATACCAATTTGTATGAAATTCTGTGCATAAGTTCCTGAGATACAGTTGCCACAAAATTTTGTCACACACACACACACACACAGACATTTTCTAAAAATGGTCAAATCGTGTTCTACAGCTCTCAAAACGTGTAAATCCATCAAAAACTCGAAGTCGAAAATTTTTACGAATCCAATACTTTCTTCTATTGAATATAGAAGAAAGTAAAAGTAATGTGATATATTTCATGTGTAATCTCTGGAGGGGGCCATAGAGCCTTATAAATATAAACATATATATCATAGAGTGGAATCTCATTATTTTAGCTATATTTAATTTTAAGTTATTTTATCATTTTCAGTTATTTTATCGCCATTCAAAATGCATTTTAAAAATAGTGTAGATCACTGCTGACAAAGTTGAATACTGTTCACAAATTTAAATTAAAAGTTATAAAATTAATAAGCAAGATTGAATTTATTATGACTAATCTTGACAAAAGTTAATAAACATAGTTTTTAAATTCTTTTAAGCCAAATTCATAACAAATTTTGTGATGGGTTTGTCAGTATGTTAGTGCTCTGACCTCTGACTAAGGTAAATATGCATGTGCTGTCATGAAATTATATGTAACATTAATAATAATTACCAACTCATTCAAATAAAATGTTGTCATTTTATTTATATGAACACAAATCACATTATTTTGTTTTCTATTCATTTATGTAGGCGATATTTTGTCCCCACGATATTTTGTCCCACGAAATTTTGTCCCCAACCCACTAGTGCGACGTTAATTAAACCCAACCAACCATCCATCCATCCATAAAGGCGATACCTCATAAAATCAATGTAACATGTAATTTAACAGATCTAAAATACACTTCATATATTTTGAGTCCATAAGTTATAATGTATATATATTTATATATATATATATTTTTTTTTTGTATCCCTTTAAAAATTTTAAGTCTTATATTCATGGAAGTGTATTTGTTCATACGATGGAGGCCGATAAATGCCCACCTTATTTAAACTCGGTGAAATACTACGTTTAGTTCACTCGGACATATTTTACAAGCATATCACCGTAAAAATAACAAAAATTATCTCAGAATATCACCAAACCTGTATATACCAATTCATATTCGGATTATTTCTTAATTAAAATACTTTCATCGAACATTGTAATACATATGTTCGGAAAACAAAAATCACATTGTATTATTTAATGAAACGTAATTACTAACGAGTTTTAGATAGGAGCATACATTTTAGAAGATGTCGTCGATATTGACTTCTTGTTGTTCAACTGCAAGACGTTTGTGAATAGAACTCAAAACCTCACACTAATTATCTTCATCATCTCGGTTACATCATGCTTTATCATCTAGTCCCGCTACTGTGGTTTTAAACGTATTTAATTGTAAATGTCAATTTGGTTTCAGCAATACAACTTTCTAAATTGGAATTAATTGCTTTATCAGCAATACTTTACTGAAAAAGAATTGGTTTATATTAAACAAGAAGAACTTTATGTTTTATTAGCCGTAAAATTCTACATGTAATTTATAATTACTCCTACATTTAATTTTTCTTATTTTGATTATGACTTTTTGGAAATTAAGAAAATTAAATTTCAAGTATTTTTTTAATGTACTTCACTACCTCTGCCTCTCTTTCAAGGGTGTTCCCCTGACATAAGAAAATGGGAAGAAGGAAGGCGACGGACTTGTCCAATTAGGAAAACTACAAATGAAATTCCCGACAAAATTGTTTTATGCAGACAAGTGATAAGTCCCTTTCCGCCCGACTTATTTTCTACAGACTTTTAACTTGTTCTTTGTTTTCTTTTTACTCAGTTTTTTGTAAGAAATACTGATATGGAAATAAAATACTTTCATTTTATGTTTGTATTTCGTATCTACTCCCTGTAGAATATAGAATGAACTGCAAATTCAAACGAACATTAGTTATTTATTTGTAATGATCAGAGGTTGTCGTAATAGATCCCCAAATTTTTATCAGAGACCTATATATTATTTTTCAATCTTATAAAGGATTTTCTTTGAAAATTATTTGTGGTTGTAACTGAGTTAATAATATTGTTGTGGTAGGGGAAAAAAAGTTACTATATTTTTACTATCATTTTTTCTCACTAAAGATTGGCTCTAAATATACAGAATGCTCACAGATTTGGAGATGTCCAAAGATTATTTTCTCAGTTATAATCCATAAAGCTACCACAAAGAAAATCTACATTTTTATCTCTAAAATTAGCACATTTTACTGCAGTGAAAGTCACAGAAAAACTAGTTTTGGAAGGTAATAAATAAATCTTTGCAAGCAAACACCGTATATTTCAAGAAATCTCGACAATTTGTTTCGGGTTGAAATAATAGCACAGCCTTTCACCAGGCGGAAAAGATAGGCACGAGTGCGGAATAAAAGTGGCCATGCACACTGACACTAACATTCATAACAAAATGATCTTATTGCAATTTAGTTTTCCACTCCACTTGCCTAAGTCTTCAAAGGCTTTCTTTTTTAACCCCCGAATAAAAAAAGAGCTATGTTTAAACTTTTGTCGGTCTATCTGTATAATTTAGCTTCCAAACAAATAGATTGATTTAAATTTATTATTATTATTATTATTGTTGTTGTTATTATTATTACAACTTCGATTGAATTAAAATAGTTTTTAACTGTGTTAGATAAAAACTGTTTCATAGGTTTTTAAAATTAATTAAAATATGCTTTTTCAGATCACTTGTATTGATGTTTCAAAATTTGCGAACTAGTAATCTTCCAGTTTCCAAATCATGCTAGATAAAACCTATAAGCTGGTAATAATGTACTTTTTAAATTATGTTACAATTAGTTGTTGGGCCCGTTCTTTCCACAGGAAATAAATTTTCATTTATATATATATACATATATATATATATATATATACACTGCTCGACGTCGAACACCAAGAAGGAATGATAATAACGGAATGAAATTTGTTGGACACATACAATATAGTAGGAAGAATAATTGATTAAAATTTCAAGAAATTTGGAGTAATATGTACAGAGAAAACAGTACATAAAGCACGACCCTACATAACCACGACCTTTACATAAAGCAGCGACCTCTGTGAGCAATAACAGCACATATCTGCCTAGCCATTGAATCGAACAGCGATTGAATGACATGTACGAGCAGAGAACTTCATGATGTTTTAACACGATGTCACAATTCATCGATCGAAATTACTGGTGAGTGGTGGGGGGCCAGTCGCTTTTAAATGATTAAACAGTCATTTTCATTGGTGCGAGATCAGGAGAACGCGCTGGCCAGAGCAACAGTCGAACACATTCTGTGTCAAAGAAGGTCCGGATAATACAAACAACTTGCGGTCGTGCATTATCTTGCTTAAATTTTGCGCTACGGAGGCCTCGAATACGGGGCAGAGGGGCGGGCCTAATAAAAAATCTTGCCTGAATCACCATTGCTTGCGATAAAACATGTTTTACATACAAAACAATCTAACTTTTAAAGGGAAATATAAATTTTAAAAAGGACTTTAAACAAGATCGAAAAATCATGCGGCACGCATTGATTATTAACACTTTCCAACTGTAAATGCTTGTTGCATCGTATAATTTACAACCTCCTTTGCCTACGTTATTACATAAAGAACACAGAGAAAGACTGAAAGGCATCCAAATAGACTAATTGAATTCCATAATCATTCTAAAACATTGTTGGAAAGTGTTAAAGGTACTTAACACAAAAAGAAATGCAACCCGTATTTTACAATTGCATAGATTTAATGTACCTGGACATTTTAGTGTATCCTGTAAATCTGAAGGTTAAGCATATAATATTCTATAAAAAATATTATTTTAGCATATTAACAATAAATGTTAATTTCTTTATGAGTTTTGCAATAGAAGGTTATTTAAATATCATTAAAAAAATATTTTTCCTAAAATGCAACGCATTGGTACTTTTTTTAGGTGTCCCTGTACACAAATTAGTTGTACATGATCTATTAATGCCATTTTATATAGGGAACATTCCACAGTAAACTCGCATAACACATTTTTTTTTTTTTTATTCTGAAAGTATTTCGGACTCTGGAGGCGGGCAGACGAACAGGTAGACAGATGGACAGTCGGACACACAGATACACAAATTTAAACCCTATTCACAATTAAAAAGTGTTAAAAAGTGTTAAAGCCCTCCGTGTAAACGACAATGCAATTCCCGCAAATTTCCAATAATAGCCCTTAATATAACTGTATATTTTTGTGTTGCCCTGTAAATCTTAATGCTGATTATACAACACTCTATAAAAAAAAAATAATAATAAATAAATAAATAAATAAAAATATTTTCTACATACAAATAACAGATTTCAATTTCATTAAGATTTATGCAAAATAAAGTTATTAAATGTTGGTTTATAGAAATTCCTCTCATAGAACGTAGTGGTTTCGAATACTTTTGGTGTCCCTGTACACTAACTAATAGTGGTATTTACTCCATTTTCGATATAAAAAATCCAATAATGAACATGAATAACATATTTTAATTTCATTAAGATTTGAGTAAAACAAAGGTATTAAACATGGTTTATAGAAATACCTCTCATGGAACACAATGCTTTGGAATACTTTCGGACGTCCCTGTACACGAACCGGTAGAGGTATTCACTCCATTTTCAATAGGGAACATCTGATAGTGAACTTGAATAATGTATATCAGTTTCAAAATATTCCATGAATATTTACGGGAGTTAGAGGGCGGACAGACAGCCCAACCGAAGTCAGCACTTTTCAACCTTGTTAAAAGTGTTAATTAAAAATGAGGAATGATATTGTCTGCGTTAGAGAACGTAGAGTTTACATCAAAAATCAAAACAAAAGCGAGTAAAAAATCGAGTTTTTTGACGAATATAGTCATTTTAACGCTTTTAAATACTTTAATATAATTTTTAATTGGACTCAGAAGTGATTTTTGCTAAAATATCTGTAAATCTAATTAAAATTTTGGAAGTTTAGGTGGATATAATTAAGTTGGATACAGCTCTAAATCTGACCTAAATGTCATTGAATTCTGTGCAGCCGTTTTCAGGTGATACTCGGTCGAATAGAAAACGTTCTAGAGTAAGAAACAGAAAAAAAGAAAGGAAAAGAAAAGAAAGAAAGAAAGAAGAAAACCACAGGGCAAAAAAATTGACTTATACCTCTTTTATTTAAAATAACTTCAAAACAAATGATTGAAAAAAAACTGTAATGTTTGCATAATACCAGAGACAAAAATGATATCTGTATATTTGTATATTAGTAATTTGCTTTATCTTTACGAAGTACTTAATAAAAATCTACATAAAACTTTCTTTTTAAACGTAACATATTAAACATATACTTTGTATTCTATTACGGTTTATTATATGAAATAAACAAGTTATATTGCAATATATAAAATAAAAATATTTATTTGTTATATCTAAACAATTACTTCATAAAGATGTATGCATTCTGCATTGGGTAATTCCACCCTTATGTGGAATTACTGCTTTAATGCACAATGGCATGGTATTATACAGATACGTGGTAATATAAACCTCAGAATTTTCACTGTGCAAATATCATGAATAACTTTTTAAAGTATTGCAAATTTGTAGGCTAAAAATTTTGAATCTCCCACCCCTTTTATAGACTAAACATTATCCAGCGAATTGAAATTAGGACAATTTCTAGGTCTGGTAAAAAATAAATTCTACGATATTCTTTGTAGTATTTAATTTAAAATGAAAAAAAAGTTAAGATTACTTCAGAATTATTGGTTCTCAGAGGAGTGGATAGGTAAATTTAATAATGCGAATCAAATAAGCGCACCACAGACGCCGTTTAGTAAGGTGAATTATCATCTGAAAATGCTCATTGTGGAAAAGTCTGAGATACCTCCAAAATTGTCGATCAGGTATCACTTTTATAACGGCCGTGTTTTATTTCGAGTTAATTGATCCCTTGAACATGAAAAAATGCTCGATTACTTTAAAAATTATGCGCCTTCGTACCGTAATGTACGGAAAATGTGTCACTGTTTTATGAATAAAAATCGTCCTATTTGCTTGTTTCTGTCAGCTCGAAATAAATTAAACTTGACTCATCAGAGAAAAACAGTTCAGCCCAGTAGTTAACTCATAATATTTTTTATTTTTTGGTGAACTGAAGTCTTGTTTTTTCAATTATTTTTAGATCTTCTGGATTTTAACCTACCTTGTTTAATAGTTGTTGCACTGTTTTTGAAGAAATTATTTTTCTAAACTCTTTTCTTATTAATATTTTCTAAATTCTGAGCAGGATACAATCAGAGTTTATAAAAATTTATTTTTTAACTTGCATTCATCTCGCTTAGATGAGCAAAGTGGCCGCCTAAAGCTAAATTTCCAGTTTAAACAGGAATATATATATATCTTGTTAAAAACCATTTCACGAATATTTCATTGACATTTAATTATTTTGCCATCTCGCGTATTAAAATATTTTTTTTATTTGCATTCTAAAATTACTGTTTTTTGTAGCATCGCTAATTGACTTTGTCATTTTTGAAATACTTTCTAAATTTGCAATTTTCCTGTGAATTGCATTTTGTTTCTAACACTGGGCTGAATCTCAAAGTGTACGTGGAGGACGATAGAATAAAATCTGTTCGAAAATTTGCTTTTAAAATCATAAAATTGGCGGTTGCAGAAAGAGAAAAAGAAATATCCAAGTGCGGCTTTTTTATTTATTTATTTTATTTTTTATTTATTTATTTTTGTCCCTTAGTATATATACCTCCACCCCTCTCATACACACAGAAAAAGTATTCTGAAATTATTTTGGGGTTCCATTATGTCTAAATCATAAAGATAACGCTTTTTTTCCCCCATGCATTGCTTCTTACTGACAAAAGCCTTATGACGCATTTGCAGGTGTTTTTTTACCCATATCTCTAAATCTAACCATTTTTTTACATTTTCAAGATGCATAATTTTAAGTTGGGCACAAACCTAAATTCCTGAGAAGTGTCGTTGAATTTTGTCTAACCGTTCTCTCGTGATACTCAGACAAAAATACGGATACATCGACACATACATATACACAAACAGTTTACTGAAGTCATTTTTGGCTTTTATTGTATGTAAAACATGAAGATATCGCAATTTTTTTTTTTTATTCTGGCAGATTTACAGACAATAGTATGATTTTATTGGTATAGATATAAACCACGTGTTTTGAGGACTATTAGTCTCAATCTGCGGATTTTTACGATACCAGTTTACGATAGTTGGACATTTATCGAAAATATAATTGAATAATTTGAAGCGATGTTATAATTTGAAAAAAGTAAATTATTAAATAAATAAATAAAAAGTCCTCCGTACTAAACTAAATTCTGCTTTTGCCAAAATTTCTTCAAAATCGTTTTTTTTTTTTTAAGAAAATTAATAATAATCAGTATCGAAAAAGTTTATTTTAATAAATGTGATTTAGGAAGTAAAAAGCCCGCGTACAAAATGAAATAATAAAAAAAAAGAAGCAAGATAATTAAGTTTGAATTTGAGTTGGTAGTTTAAGGATGCCATTGATATAGTAACTTGTTTTTTTCCCAAAATCTTTATATATATATACTTTTTTTTTTTTTCTTTTTGAGCTTGGCTTGGCAAAACGGCCGTTTCTGAGGAAAATCATTTCCTGATTTTAATTCCCATATTTGGGTATAGTTACAAATTAGTCATTATTATTATTATTAATTTTTTTTTTGTTCTAATCTATTTCACGTCTTTCTCTCTCATTTTCCCCCAGAAAAAAAACAATAGATTTTAGTTACGCCTACCATAACAACTTAATCTATTTGCATTATCGGGTTAATTCATTATTGGATTTTTTTTTTTTTTTTTGGCATAAAAACATTTTTACTAAAAATCGCAAATTTTTAACAGATTTTGACAAAATTTAATTGCAATTATGAGTACACAGTCCAAAACTCTCTAAATTCGGTTAAAAATTAAAGTTTTTTTTCAGCCACTTTGCGTTGGTGTTTTAGAATTTGCGAGCTGTCAATCTTTGAGTACAGAAAGTATTTTTAAAAAAGTGCAAAAGTTTAACAGATTTTGACAAAAAGAAAAAAAAAGGCTATAGTAATTATGAATTCACAGTGGAAAAAAATTAAATTTGGCTAAAATTAAAGATTTTAAAGAAAAATAACATTTAATTTAATACAAGGCTTGACTGCACAAGGGTCCCAGGCCTGAGTGGGAGTGCCTTCCGTGGAGTTTTCTTTTAGGTGTCCTAGCCCGTATTTATGCAAATTTCGGTGAAAACCACGGAAAATTATGAACGGTTAGGCCGATAAGCGTAACTTGGGATCGAGCCCTGAACTTCACATTTATCAGCTTCGAGGACAGAACCTCACCGCCGCTGGTGTGCCGAAAATTGGAAAAAAGTAATATTACAGAAAATATTACAGAATTATGATAGAATAATATTTATTTAAACTGAAGGTTGAAAGTTTTTATAAAGCTAGTTTTACTTTTTTTTTTTTTCTGTCTCTATCACACTTTCTTTTTTTTTTTTTTTTCTCTCATTCTTTCAAAAGTCGAAAAATTTGTACGAAATGCAAATGCAATTTATTGGGTATAACTCAATTAATAATAATAAAATCTTGTGACAATTTTCACATTTTTCATTCAGCTATACTCAATACAAGAATGAAAAAGAAGAAAGAAAGAAAGCATAAAATAAAATATGGATCGCATAAAAATGAATTTCAGCATCGATATCAATGCATAAAGAATGAAAGTTATTACTTTATACGTTTTTTTAACAGCATACTCAGAACGAACAAATTTCGACTTGGAAACGTAATGTCGCGAAATCGTAGCTGCAATCGAACATTTCTTCAATTCTTCCTAATGTCCTTCCATAATGTAAAATGTGAAACCAAAAACAGATTTACCTCATCCCATCCAAATGCCAGCTTTTGTTTTCAGTTGAAATGCTGGTGAGGTTTTGACATGAATTTGAAATGAATAAATTCTCTTTCTATGCAAATAAAGGAAAAAATTTCCATTATTTTCCTAACTTACTCGTATGTTGCCTTAATCTATGATGCATTATAATGTAAATGACTTGTTCGATTTGAAACGTTGGCGATATGAACTTGAATAATAGGGATTTTTTCTCGAATTGCTTTTGTTTTACTAAATAACATATAAAAAGTGTTTGTTTTTTATTTTATTTTAAATCATTGTTACCGTTTATGATTATTTTCGTACCATTTATTTTTTCGTTGTAAATATATAATTTAAGTGGGATTTATCTCTATATTTCATTATACAACTTATTTATACTGAGTTATAAACACTCTTCAATCTTCGATACGGTTAAAAGAAATTCATAATAAATATACATACGCAGATGTGGGGTTGGTTGGTTGTGTGGGTTAAGGCCGATTGGCAATACAAGGGTTAAGCCTGTTGGTAGAATGCCCTCCGTGGGGTCTTTCCAAGATTCTAGTCCGTATTTACGCGAGTTTCGGAGAAAACTACGAAAATCTCCGAACGGCTTGGCTGACGAGCGCGACTTGGTATCGAACCTGGCATTTCCCGTCTACCAGTTTTGAGTGTAGAACAGCTCGGCCACTGGTTGGGCCGCAAGTGGGGAGAATACCAGCAATTTACTTGCCTGTGGCCAATACAATTTTCGTTGTGGTAAATGAAATTTTAAGAAGAGAAAAATACACCACAAATTTCCATATATGCCCACAATACTACTTGTTTCTCCTAAACCCCCCAATACAGCGATGCTTTCAGTGCTGTTAGACGGTAAGTGCCAAGTTCGAATCCAGATCGCGCTCGCCAACCTACTGTTCGGATTTTACCATGGTTTTTCCCGAAACATGCGTGGAAACAAGCTAGAAACCCACAGGAAAAAACCTCGTGAGGAACACTTCACCCTAGCCTAGAACACTTATTATCAGTAGGCTTCAATCCCAATACCACGTAAATCGGCAAAGTAAACATGATACTAAGTTCATTTCTTTAATAGGCTTGGCATTAAAGTGTTTTTAAGATTATTTTTCCCATGAATTTGTAGCATGGTAGTGAGTTTTGCAGAAAACTCTCGACCTTGTATGTTAGTTTAACAGCTTAAAAAAAACTATTCTCAAATATATTTTTTGTTAGTAGATTACCGTATTTTACTTTGCTTTGCAAATGCTTTTTTTTTTTTTTTTTTTTTTTTTTTATGAGTAGCTGAAATTTATCATAATAGTAAACCTGGTGTAACATTTTTCGGTCACTGATAAATTTCGAATTACTAGTTTGGTGCAGAAATTCTAATGTTTGGCACATCACATACATGTATATTTGTTTACTTTATCGCAATTTTTCAGCTTTATATTGCTGGCTAGTAAGAAAACGTTTATGGCTTGTAAGACTTTCAGTGAATTTAGCGAAATTTTATTTCAAATGCATTGTTTTAATTAGTTTGGAGCAAATTTTGAGGACATAAACAAAAAAATTGATGCATATCACTCCACCATAATAATTAATGGGTATTTAATGAAATGATACTTTGGTGTACCATTGGTACATGGAGGTCAAAAGCAAAAGCTCAGGATCTTGGTAAAAATTTTTAACAAATTATTTATTTTCTATAATCTTTACATATTTTCTAAGATTGATGGTATACTCTAAAAAAGAATCCTGCTATATTATGGATGAAACTCAGTACCATGAAAAAATTATCTGGTATATCTAATTAGAAAACGCCTCCAAAATGGTTTAAAAAGTAAAGCCCACATAACATAAATGAAGAAGCATTTAGATAGGAGGAAACATTCTCTGCCGTTGTATGTAAGTATGTTTCAATATTTTCTTTAAAAAAAAAAAGAAAAACATAAAATTTGCCAAAGAAGAGATAAAATTACGATCTTTACAAACAGCATCTAATTTGAATAAACATTTTAATGATAAAAGGATCAACTGGAATTACAAAAAAAGTTTGTATGCTTAAAATTTATATGAAAATGCAGCAGAAGATCATTTTAATTTCAAATGCATTTTATTATTTTACGAATGTTCAAGATAAATTACTGATATTCTTTCATAATGAATATCAGCCAATAATATCAATCAATAAGTTACAATTATGAAAAAAATACTAATACTTTAACAAAAAATGACAAATTAAACTTATTGTTGTCGTTTCTGAAAAAGTTGGTAAAAGCTGATATTTAACTTGAAGAATTTAGAACATCTTCTCCTCTCCAGTAAAATGTCTTAAAGGTATCACTGATGCTAGTTGGTGGCATACGGAAAAGTTCTCAACACTGCATAAAATTGAAATATTTTAAATAGTCATCAAGTTCCAGATTCATGACAGTTTCCACTATATAAGAACTCGACATATTTCTTAATCCGATGAATGTATTTGGGTATAATAGACCGAAGTTAAACTTGCCCCATAATGGAAATACGAACACTAAAACTTCGTCACTTTTTTAAGTGGCAACTGTAAAATTATAAAAAGATCGTATTTTTAAAAAGCTTTTTAGGTATATCTTACGTCCAAAAAGTATCAAAAGTGTAAGTGTAAATATAATTGCAACTAAACAAAATTAGAAATCAAATTCGAAGTATGTAAAAATGTTTTACACATAACCAACTTCACCCGATATAAAATTTATGATAAATTTCTTTTGAATTAAATATGAAAGACGCACAATAGCGCATGGGGCATCGCCGCTAGGCGTTAAGCAACTCAGGCAATGCCTGAGAGCGGCAGTTGTCCAAGGGCGGCACTCAAATCATTAAAATGAAGCACGAAAAAAAAACTTACAAAAATATGTATATATATATATATATATATATATATATATTTAATTTATTTTTTTCTTTTCTTTTCAAACAAAAGAATCTACATGGGTAAAAAATCTACTGCTAGTAAAATTCGCCAACCAATCAAGAAAGATATATGAATAGGACGGTATGAGAAATATGAACGTACAAAGACATACAATTCAGAATAAAAAATAAACTTTGCATGTGTCCGACTTGTAAAGTTTCGGCATAACACTATTTCCTTGTAAAGTTTCAAGGTAACACCTATTTAGCCTAGATAAATGCATGCTAGGAAACTTCTAATTGGAAGACTACAGATGAGAGATGTTGAAGAGCTATTATTGAATGGGTATTACTAATTTGAATAAAAATGAAGGATATATATTTTTTTTGTTGTTTAACGTAGGTGATCTTAAAAAAATGTCAAATTGCACTAAATGTATAAAACAGAATTCACGAGTGAAAAAAAAAAAATAAAACACTGAATTTGGATGCACCTTTTAAAGGAATCGTGAAATTAATGCTAATTTATCTATATATTAATAGGCAAGCATAAAATTTGTTGTCCCTTTTTAACATATTAATTATAGGAGTAAAGGGTTGAAAATGGTATCATTCGAAAGGTATGGTTAATCGGAAGGTGCGAATACAAATATTATTTTCTTACGATGTCAAGAAGGTATTTAAAAATACATTTTTTTTTATGCATTTTCCCCCATTTTTCCCTTTTATACACGTATTCCTTTACATTAAAAAATACCTAAAAGTAGAAAGTTGTTAAATCTGGCAATTTCATAAAGCTCAAATAAAACCATAGACACAGTAATTTGTATAATGTAGCATCACTATACGCAAGCGAAGTGATGACGTCACTGTCTGTCCATGGAGCCATCAAAAAGATTTTCTACGTTAATTGTCCATTGGATTTTTTGTAAAAAATTATTAAAAAACTAGTATGTTGTGGCCACCACAAGACTTTCTTCTATATTTTCCGATACAAATTCACGCAGTAACAATATTAAAAAAAAAAAAAAAAAAAAAAAAAGATTTTTTTTCTTTTTTTTTTTTTTTTTTCGTTAAAAGTAAAAAAAATCGATAACTTTGCTTTAAATTACCACATATTTATAGTTCAACCATTCGTTTTAAAGGTATTGACGAGACCTTTCGAAAGATACCGATCTTGAAAATTTACACCCTCCCCCGGGGGGGGAAGCGATGCCCCAAATTTTTTCCCTAATTAACTACTACTATTATCAATAATTCATATTAATTTCACAATAACAGGTTAAGAATAACTCTCATTATGTACATTTATACGATTTTTTTCCTATACTGCCATGTTAAAAATTTAGAAAAAATACGATCACAGCGCCACCTGTTGAGCGATTGATCCCCAAATCTAATCAGCCTCAGTTTATGTCAGGGGCCAACTAAATACCAAGTCTGGTTAAATTTCGTTAAAAAAAAAAAAAAAAAAAAAAAAAAAAATCTAATTTTTTTTTCGTTAAAAGTAAAAAAAATCGATAACTTTGTTTTAAATTATCACAGATTTATAGTTCAACCATTCGTTTCAAAGGTATTGACGAGACCTTTCGAAAGATACCCATCTTGAAAATTTACTCCCCTCGAGGGGGGACTTCCCCCCCACGGGGGGTGGCGAGGCTCCTACGCATCCAAAATTTTTTTCCCAGTTGAATATCTCTATTTTAAATAATTCTTGTAAATTTCATAACGATTACTAAAAAATAATTCTCTTTATGCACATTTATACAAAATTTTGTCCTATATCACCATGTTAAAAATTTAGAAAAAGCGGGATGGCAACGCAACCTGTAAGACAATTTTTACCAAAAGTTGATAGGCACTAATTTATGTCAAGGTACAACTACATACCAATTTGTATGAAATTCTGTGCAGTAGTTCTTGAGATACAGTTGCCACAAAATTTTGTCACACACACACACACACACACACACACAGACAGACAGACAGACAGACAGACAGACAGACATTTTCTAAAAATGGTCAAATCGTGTTCTACAGCTCTCAAAACGTGTAAATTCATCAAAAACCCGAGGTCGAAAATTTTTACGAATCCAATACTTTCTCTATATTACATATAGAAGAAAGTAATAACGGAAATTATCTGCCGATTTTAATTCCGATATTTGGGTACAGTTATATATAAGTTACTGTCTACTTGTGTTTGATTGAGTTGTTTTTTCTGTAAAATTGATAAAATTTAATTTAAAATTACAAAACTCCAGAAAAAAAAAAATGGCAAACTTCCAGTTTCGAATGTAAACATAAACATTTCATTTCAAAGGGTGATATTTAAACAATAAATATTCAACTAATATACTAATTAAAAGGAAAATGGATTTGTTACTAACTGCTGCATGTATAAGTAGACGATACGGAAAAAATTCCGATTTCCGTTTTTTGCTGAATTTACATGTTTTGAGCTTTCTTTAAGTTTTAATTAACTGAAATTGGCTACTTATTTTTTAAAAAAGTGTCTTTATTACTAGCTTTTGTGGGTAGAAGAAGCAAGTAGAAGATACATAAAAACTTTTGATTTCTGGTTTTCGATGAATTTACACGTTTTGAGATTTCCTTGCATTTTAATTAAGTGAAATTGACTACTTATTTTAATTTTTTAAAAAGTGGATTTATTTTTCTTTCCTCTGCATATATGAGTAGAAATATAAGATTCAGAAAAGTTTTAGATTTTCGGTTTTCGATAAAGTTACACGTTTTGAAATTTCCCGAACTCAATTCGACCATTATTGAAAAATATCTTTTTTTTTTTTTTTTTTTTTTTTTTTTTTTTTGTTCAAACACTGTACTTTATGAACCAATTGAATTAATTTAACAGAATTTGATACTTGGTTGGGCCTTGGTTTGACATGGTACCTATTAGCTTCTGGGCTGTATCACACAACAAGGGGCATTTTCACGTTGCGATTTTCTCTCATTTCAGGAAAGGCTAACATCTACATAGAGAAATAGTTATATTAAGTAAAACTCTGGTGATTCAGTTAAGTGAATATCAGCCAGCAAACAATTGCCGCAGCTGTGTTGCAATTGCATTCCGTTAAGGACAAGGCAATAACTTTGCTTTGCAAAAAAAATGGTCGAGTTTCGACCATTGGGCGATACTAGTTATTATTATTATGCATTATAAAAAACATTAATCTCAAAAAAGAAATTAATAGAATTTCACATTAGTTTACTTAAAAATATATTTAAAATTTATACAAATTGAATTTTACTTTTGAAATAAAATGAATTTAAAATAGTCATTCTGAGGAAAAAAAATTCTCTCTATTGCTTATAAAATTTGTAACAATATGAGAGAATAAAGCAAGGGTGAGGCAATTACATTAATCTAATGCAAAAAAAGTTTTTCAAATCAATCAATCAATCAATCAATAATAATAATAATAATAATAATAACAATAAAACCTTAAGAGTTTCTTTAAAAACGAAAAAAGTTTGAGTCTTAGAAATATGCTTAATAAACCACCACCCCGCCCCTCCTTTGTATTTCGCTCTTCGAATGTATATGTTTGATTTTGTAAAATATAGTTTTATAACAAATCGAGAATCTTTAAAACCAGAACGAAAGGAAATTCCTTGCTTCTAAATCTTTATTACACCTAATTTAATAAATTAAAAGAAAAAAAAAAGCTCAATGCACAGAAATTAACATATATTTTAACAAGTGCAATAAAACAGACAGTTTTTTGTAGTTCAGCCAATTTTAATAAATATTCTAATTTCTACAATTACGTACAAAAAAAAAAAAAAAAAAAAAAAAAAAAAAATCTGATATGGCATTGTCATTTTAAAAAAATAATACACCTTCAAGCAGATAAAAATACTGAAAAGTACGTTGATTATCCATATTTTTAAATATTTTTTAGTTATTTGGTGTTTATTATTTGCTAGAAGTATTAAACACGTGTTTAGTTTATATTTTAATGCTTTGAGTTACGTTGTAAAAAGGAATAAAAAATCTCTTTAATTTCAAAAAATGTCCGTATATTCATGCTTCATTGCTTCATGGCAAAAATCATATGAAAATTTTGGCTGATAAAAACATGAAAAAGGGGCTTCTCAACAGTGGCCGAAAGATTCTGCTCTCGAAGTTGAGAGACGGGTGGTGTTTGGTTCAAATCCAGCGCTCATCGATCTAGCCTCGTCATTCAGATCTTTTGTGGTTTTTCTCAGAAACACGCGTGAATATGGATTAAAACCCCATAGAAAGTCCCTCAATGTAGGGGACTTCATCCAAGTTCGGGACAGAATCATCGTATAGTCAATCGTCCTTATATTAACCCCAGTGCCACGTCACTACCACCTAAAATTAAACGTAAAATTCAAAATCAATTTCTCCATAAGGCTGATTGAATTAGTGTATTTTACGTTGTACCAGGGCTGTACTATGGGCACTTTACGACGGTCTGGGACACACCCTTAGTTCTGTTTTCTGCATGTCATGTGTGTTATTGATTTATTCAGTACATTTACGTGTAAATGACCCCCCAATTTGACCAACAAAATGTGTTTAGACCCGCAATCCGTCCCGAAACCGTAGCTTCTAACACAAAACCTAACACGAGACTTGAAATATTGTATTATTAAATGTATGTTATTTAAGAAACTGTATCAAAATCCTATTACATAAAGTACGTTTATATTATTAAACAGATCTTTCAGGGGATGAAATAATACGTAAAAAAAT
Organism: Salticus scenicus; assembly: GCA_963930645.1. Lineage (NCBI taxonomy): Eukaryota > Metazoa > Arthropoda > Arachnida > Araneae > Salticidae > Salticus > Salticus scenicus. The sequence goes on from OZ005656.1 coordinate 5,143,396, forward strand.
AGCTAATATATATTTCTTATTATAAACAAAAATTCAATATACAATATAAAAATATTTCGAATGTATTAAAATTCCTTTAAAAAAAAAAATAATAATAATAACCACTGCTCCAAATATTTTCACAGTATATAAAATAACTAAAATATGGAAGTTAATATACATTGCATGACAAATAATATTTGAAAATAACATTGCAACGTTAAGAATTAATACTTTAATGATCGTAATTAAACTCATGTTATGAATCAAGTTGCTTTAAATTACTAGGTAGGGAGAAAATGTCATCGAATCTCTGTATTCAAAAGATTCGATTTGTGAAAAGAAGCATGAAAAATAGCACAATTATTTCTTCAATAAAAAAAAAAAAAAAAAAAAAGGTTTACTCGTGTGTCAAAAGTTAGTGCAAATTCTACCGAAAAGCGAGAGCCGATGGAGGACTCTAATGTAACTAAACATAATTAAATTATGTTTTACATTTTCCCTTTCTATGAGTTTCAACTTTAACTGTATCCCGTAATATGCGAAATGGTTTCATGATTTATATTTATGAGTGTTGCTGGATTTTTCAAACTGGTCGACACAGTTTTAGTACAACAACTTATTTGCAGATTTAAAGAAATAACTTGTGTAATTATAATAATAAAATGAAAAAATAAAATCGAAATATATGTTTACAGATTTAGTTTACACACAATTGCTATTTATTTCCTTACATAATATCGAAAAGTCTTTTATAATCTATTCAAGATTTAAGTTTTTTTTTTTTTTTTTTTTTTTTTTTTTTTTTTGGTTATAATATTACTATTATTTAAATTTATTTTTTAATAACATTCTCTCAATCATTCTTTGATTCACTCTCACTTTTAATCCATACACATTTCGTAACATGAGAAAGTGTTTCATAATTTATGAGTTGATTTTACTTTCCTATTTTTTGGATTCAAAGAATTTTAAAACGTATAAATATAACAAAAACTCAATTTAGAAATTTTGATCCTAAAATAAATAAATAAATAAATAAATAACTTTCTCTACCGTAAATGAGGAAAAGAAAGTAAAAATGCTGCTTGTAATTAAAATAAAAAAAGAATTCTATAAGAGGGGTTGGTAATCAGACTCTCTCTTTTCTCCTTCCTATGTTATTCTATGGAATTTTTCTTGTTTCGTATTATAAGGATATCTCGTTCACAAATAAAGTTTTTCAAATTCTGTTTTTTTTTTTTTTTTTTTTTTTTTTTTTTTTAATACTTTCTGTTCTTTGAATTCGCATTTAAATAGGTCACCTTCATCTTAAGGAACAATATCTTTAAAAAATCAGTTTAAATGTTTTATTTCATTAAGCAAATTTAAGGCTCTAATTTTCAAGGAAAGTTTAAACTTGGAATGTTTAAACTTGGAAGGAATGTTTGAACTTGAAGGAATGTTGAAAAGGAATGTTTAAACTTGGAAGAAGAAGAAAAAAGAAATAAATAAATAACAACACTGAACAATATTCAAAGAGATGAATTCAGAAAACAGAATTTGGAAAACTTCATTTTTGAATGAGGTATCTTATAATATAAAGCAACACAAATCTCACTGGATCACATAGAAATGAAGAAAGAGAGAATCTAACTACTAACCCCGCATAAAGAAATTATTAAAATCAACTTATGCGCGCCTTCCTATTATAAAACTCGTCTCTAAAAATTTTTAAAGAAAACTATAGTTGAATTTTTTGATTAGGTACCTCAAAGGTACCTGCCTACCTTTAGAATGCAATTTTCGGTCAAAAATCCGATTTTCTATTTTCGGTTTAATATTAAAACTTGAAATTTTAGATTTCTAAATCAGTTTGAATTTTGCTTCTATCCTTCTTAGAACATGAGTTACAGGCATTTTAATATTAGTCACTCGCAAGTTTTTGAAACCGGAAATGACCATAAATGTTTTTTACATTAATATTTTACTCAATATAAACATCAAAATTTGTTACTGCATAGAAAACGAATTTAAAAAAGAAAAGAAAACTTTGAAATAAATCAGGAGCTTTTTTAAATTCTTTTGTTTTTTTATTTAACAGGTAAAATCTGGTTTTTAATTATGATTTCTACTTTTTCTCTAAATGAGATTTTTAACATTTTACTTTATCGCAAAACATCATAACTCAAAAGATTATAATTGTAGTGTTATGAAACTTTGATAAAATACTCTAGAGGAGTTGTTTTAGGGATTGAACTACTGCAATAAATCTACTTAAATTATTATTTTATTTTTTTTTTTTGTCAATGACAGTTATGAACTGTAATGTATATTAATGATTTTTCAGTATGTAAAATGTTAACTTCTCTAAAATATTAAATAATATGATTATAGTTCACTCTCTTAAGGACCTTTCAATAATCGAAATAAAATTTACAGAATAAAAATATCTTTATTTAAATTTATGATGGTTTGAAAAAGTGCTTTTTTTTCGCAAATTTTATGTATATTTTGAGCCTAAATATCAAAATATTGTAAAATTTGCTTATTTTTTCATGTTATTCATTGTTTTTAACTATATTTTATATAATGCACATAAATAGGCAATTTTTCAATTATTAAAAAAAATTCCGTCCGACAGTAGGCAGGCACCTAAGACGAGTAATTTAATGAACGGTGTCCATGGAAATTCATAAATTCTGTAACGTTACGATCTGCCAGCTCATAAAACATTAAAACAGGAAGTTTAATATAAGAATGGTGCAAATGTTTTACATTATATCGCTTTCAACATTTTTTCATCGAATGAATTCAATTAAAATATATTTAGTAAAATAAGAGCATCGACTTTTTCAATAAATATAGATGACATCAACCATTATTTTCACTCTAAAAAGGGATATCTGCTTATTTGGGTACATGACACTTTGGTCCCGCCGTTTTGGTCCCGCCACTTTGGTCCCGCCGAATTGGTCCCGCCACTTTGGTCCCGAGGAAATTTTGGTCCCGCTGTTTTGGTCCTGCCGTTTTGGTCCCGCCGTTTTGGTCCCACCATTTTGGTCCCGATATCAGGAATAATCAAACAAAGTATTACAGAGAAAAAGCTAAATTATTTTTTCATATTTCGAATTATTGTTATTTGACTTGAAAACAAGGGGGTAGGAAAAGACAAAATTATTATCATTATTATTATTATTTTGCAACAGAAAGTTGTAATAACAAATAAAACTGAAAAAACGTCTAAAAATTTGAGATTTCGATTTTTTCCTTTGTACGATAAGGAAAAAGGACAGCAAATACATGAGGGAACTTCGGGCAAAAGAGAACTTAGACGAATTTTTACAATTTGAGAGTTAAATATCTACAATCTTTATTGAAAATGGTGTAACAGAAAATTTATTATTTCGGAGTGAAGTTTGAATGATAAAGGGTATTAGATATCAGTGATGATCTAAGCTTTGTTAATTTATCAAAGTCCTAAAAATTTTAGTTTAAATAAAATACAAGGTTTTTAAAATAAAACACTGTAATGCGGCTCTTAAATATCACATTCAAATTTAGAGTGTTCGAAATCGATGCTTTATCCAAGCATACTCTAAATGTTAGAGTTTAATAATAAAAGAAGGTACGAGGACCTAAATAATGATCTCCGGATTTAATTTGTACAGATCTGCTAAGCTTGAGTCGTTTTCTTCTCTGCCAATCGGGATACATTTGTCAAACACAGAAAATAGTTATACATCACACAGAATTGTAAAAGCATTTTTCCTTTCTTATAATCCCTTACAATATTGTTTAAGAAAATTTCGATCAGAACCCCCCTCCCCCCTTTCTTTTTTTCAAATGCGCTGAAACAAAACAGTGAAATTCCTTTTAATTGTCTGTTGGAGAAACAGGTGTGAAACGAATAACAAAGTGCTTCAGAGATTTCAATGTGGGCATGGTTTTTAGTCACAGAGTCATTTCAGACAGATATATTTATTTATTATTATTATTATTATTATTATTTTTTAAACATAAGATTAAAATAAAAAGATAAAATATTGTGCATCAACATTTTCCAAACTTTGATACTTGCAATGCGTACAGTTGATTAAATATTGGACTACTCACATTTTTTCATTTTTAAAATAAAATCATTGTAATTGAAAGAAAAGTATTTTAGATACATGTATACATGGTTAACATAATCACATATCACGGACAAACAAACATGCATTTTTTTTATTATTATTAATATAACACAGATTTTGAAATAAATCCCTCTTAGATTAATGATAAAAATTAAATACAATCAAATCGAATGAAGCGTATCTATCTCTCTCTCTCACACACACATATATGTATATATATGAATAAATTCATACGCAGATTCAAAAACTTCATAAATGATCACAATCTTATGATTATGAAGAATAGTCTATGATGGGAGCAGGTCAATAATTAGTTCTTTGAAAGAAACAGAATTTTGTCACTAAAAGCAAATTATATTTAATATCCTAAGGTTTTCTTTCTTTTTCCCTCTTTTTTTTTTTTAACAAAATTTTTCTGTATTTTATTATTTTTAAATTAATTCAGACTTTAACAATAAATATATTCAAATGGGGATTCTTTTTTTAATTAATAAGAAAGTACTGTTATTGTTAGCAATACTTTAAAAATCACAAAATTTTGTCACTAATAGCAAATTAAAAACAAAATCACAATTAAAGTAAGTTAAATCGAAATCAAATGAAAAAAAAAAAAAAAAAAAGAGCCAATTACAAAAAAAAAAAAAAAAAAAAAAAAAAAAAAAAGAGAGAGAGAGAGAGAGAAAAGAAAAGAAAGTGCAATTGCATCAAAAACAAAAAGTTTAAATATATTAAATGTTCATAAAAAATCAGAACAAAATTCTCCGAATCTCAATCGTTAGGAAGCAATCATAATGTCGAAAATTTATGTATTTACATATAAGATATTCCTTAATTAAAGATATTCTAACAGCACTTCAATTTTCCCGTATCAACAAATAGGCTACCTAGTAGAAAACTGATATATATTTAAAAAATAGCAAAAAATTAGCGGGACCAAAATGTCTCGGGACCAAAATGGCCAGGGACCAAAATTTCCTCGGGACCAAAACGGCAGGACCAAAATGGCGGGACCAAAGTGGCGGGACCAAAACGGCGGGACCAAAGTGTCCTGCTTCGTGCTTATTTGCCTGTAGACATGGTGATAATTTACCTCAAAAAATATATATTATTTGAATTTTAGTGACATTTTTGGTGCTTAAAAATATAAATTCTTTTCAATATATTCGACAATGTTCTTTTTATTTCTTTTGCAAGTCTGTGTTAAGTTTCATGTTGGTAAATTAAATTGAATTAAATTCCTTTTTTAAACAATGTTGGATGAGTCAGCTTAATGCGGATTTAAAGTAAGTAACAACATGGGGAAAAGTTAGAAGAATGCTGAAACTTTCAGAATAAAATTAACAGTGTAGGCCATAATTTTTTTTTTTCATTATTTCATTTTGTTAATGTCTTACGTACACTTTAATGCAGATCACCTAACTTGACCGGCAGTCTAACCCCTTGTTCGTCTATGAAGAAACTCGTTTTATAATTTACTCATTACCTAATGTATTTTATTTTTTTTTTAATTCCATTTTCACATTTAGAAAATTAGCAACCGTTTAAATGTTTCTCGTTTTTAAAAAATTAATTTTTTAATTTTCAATATTTCGTTAATTTTTTTTTTAAATTTTCAATATTTCGTTTAAAACTGTAAAGTGCGAAAAACACTGGACCAAGAGCATTTTTTTTACTTTATTGCATCGAAATGAAAACATTAAAAATTTTAAAAATCAGTTTTTAGAAAACGGAAAACATTTAAATGGTTGTGAATTTTCCAAATATGAAAACGGAATTTTAAAGAATACATTGGGTAATGAGTAATTTATAAATACCAAATCTCTCCATGGAATAACATGGGGTTAGTCTGCCGGTCAAAGTAGGTGAAGTATCCCCTTAATCCAAAATCTGAGTGACTAAGAGGGGTAAAATCGAGTTTGCATTACAGCAGATTTGTATGGCAGGAAATTTCGAGATATGAAAATTCGTCTAAGAGAAGTTTAAACATATAAAAGGGGCGGTAAACTCTTGCCGGAGGGCGGCTGAACACCGAGCGAAGGGCCTGGGGGCATGTGATATGTTAGTCTCCAAATAACGTTAATTGCATAAATACTCTCACGGACGGCATTCCCCCTCAGACCTAGGACCCTAGGGCAGTCAATCGGCCCACAACCCAACTCACCCCAAATTCCGTAAAATCTTTTAAAAAACTATGTTTGCATTATTGATTGTTTGTAGTGCTGCCATCTGTTGATAATATGTGAAGTTGTTTCCTTAACGCCCTTTTCACTTACCGTCGCCGGAAGCCCGAGTCAATATTTTTTTATGGGGAAATTTTCTTTACAAATAACTTATTAACTAATACATATTTTTAAATTCTGTTTTCACATTCAGAAAATTTCCAACTTTTAAATTGACGGCCTTTTTTTAAAAATGTATTTTTTAAATTTTGAAAATTCGTATTTTGTAGCTGCAAAATAAAATATAAAAAAATAATTTTTTAAAAAAGGTCCGTGCATTTAACAGCTGGGAATTTTCAGAATGTGAAAACAGAATTTAAAAATATGTATTAGTTAATAAGTTATTTGTAAAGAAAAATTTCCCGTAGAATAACATTAGCTTCGGCTTCCGGCGGAGGTGAGTGAAGCGGACCCTTAACACTTGTTATAAATTGACGAAATTTAAACACATTTTTGCTCAAAATCTATCATCTGATAAATCATCGATTCGTTGGAAAGTGTTAATAATAATAATAATAAGAAGAAAATTAAATCTGTCTTTGGTGGATTTTAATTTTGTGCCAGAGGTGAGCT